>PVJO010027448.1:0-19603 GCA_004026905.1 Hystrix cristata
GTTTTCCCCCCTCTTCCCCCCCTCTTCCCCTCCCCTCCCTTCCATTCACCCACCCCTCCCTATTTGCAAAAAACACATCTTCTTTACTCATTCTTTAGTTGTTAGGCATTGGGTTGTTTCCAAGATTTAGCTATTGCAAATTGTGTAGCTATGAACATGGTTGTGCATACATTGCTGTGGTATGAGCTTTTCATTTCTTTTGGGAAGATATCAAGCAGAGGAATAGCTGGATCAAATGGAACCTCTAGTTGTAGTTTTTTCAGGAATCTCCATTATGATTTCCACAGTGGTTGGACTAGTCTACATTCCCACCAACACTGGAAGAGGGTTCCTTTTTCCCTGCAACCCTGCAACCCTGCCAGCACTTGTTGTTGGTTGATTTTTTGATAATAGCTGTTCTTTCTGGAGTGAGATGGAATCTTAACATTGTTTTGATTTGCATCTCTCAAATGATCAGTGATGTTGAACACTTTTTCATATATTTATTTGCCATTTTTATTTCATCTGAGAAATGTTTATTCATTTCAGATGCCCATTTTTGGATTGGGTTTTTAAATTCTGGGGGTTTGATTTTTTTGAGTTCTTTATATATTCTAGATATTAGACCTTTGTCTGATGGACAGCTGGCAAAAAAATTTTTCCCAGTCTGTGGGTTTTTGTCTTGCTCTATTGGTTATTTCTTTTGCTGTGCAAAAGCCATCTAATAGGATGTGGTCCCAAGCACTGATTTTTTTTGTATTATTTCCCTTGCAGTCTGGGTTCTGTTCATAATTTTTTTTCCCTACCCCTATGTTTTCGAGAGTTCTTCCTATTCTATTGTCCAGTAGATTTAATGTTTTTGTTTTAATGTTTAGATGTTTGACCCACTTCGATTTTAGTTTCAGTACATGGTGAGAGACATGTATCTAGTTTTAGTTTTCAGCATGTGGCAACCCAATTTTTCCAACACCATTTGTTAAAGAGGCTATCTTTCTTGAAGTGAAGGTGTTTGGCTCTTTTTTGAAGATGAGGTATTTGAATGTGTTTGGAGTTGTTTCTGCATCCTCTAATCTGTTTCATTGATCCTTGGTTCTGTCTTTTTGCCAGTACCATGCTGTTTTTATCACAGTAGCTTTGTAGTATAGTTTCAGGTCAGGGAATGTGATACACCCTTCCTTATCCCTGTTACCTAGGATTATTTTTGCTACCCTTGGTATCTTCTGGTTCCAGATGAATTTCATGATTGCTTTTTCTAATTTAGTGAAGTATGTTATTGGTATTTTGATTGGAATTGCATTAAATCTGTATAATAATTTAGGAAGTATGGCCATTTTCACTATGTTGGTTCTTCCTACCAAAGAACACAGTATATATTTCTATTTTCTGATATCCCTTTCAATTTCCTTTTTTAGAGTACTGTAGTTTTCAATGTAAAGATCTTTTACTTGCTTTGTTAGATTCCTAAATATTTCATATTTTTTCATGTGATTGTGAAAGGTATACCTTCTCTTACTTCTTTCTCAGTGAGTTTGTTATTTGTATATAGGAATGTTATTGACTTTTGGGTGTTGACTCTGAATTTAGTTATTAAATCTAGAAATATTTTTGGTGGAATTATTGGGGTCTTCTATGTAGAGTATCATGTCATCCATAAATAATGATAGTTTAACTGCTTCATTTCCTATCTTTATTCCTTTTATTTCTTTCTCTTGTCTAATTGCTCTGGCTATTGTTTCTAGAACTACATTGAATAGTAGTGGTGACAGTGAGCATTCTTGTCTTTTCCAGATTTTAGTGTGAAAGTTTCCAGTTTCTGACCATTTAGTGAGACGTTGGCCATTGGTTTGTCACAGATGGCTTTTATTGATTTAAATATAGACTGTCTATTCCTAATTTTTGTAGAGTTTTTATCATGAATGGGTGTTGGATTTTGTCAAATTCTTTTTCTGCATCAATGAGATGATCATGTGATTTTTGTCTTTGACTGTGTTGATATGGTGTCTTACATATATTGATTTGTGTATGTTGAACCTTCCCTGCATTCCCAGGATGAATGCTACTTGGTTGTAGTGTATCATCTTCTTGGTAATTCATTGCATTGTTTGCCAGTATCTTGTTAAAAAGTTTTACATCTATGTTCATTAGGGAAATTGGCTTGTAGTTCTCTTTTTCAGTTGGATCCACTCCTGGTACCTTTAGTATCAGGATAATGCTTGCTTCCAGAAATGATATTGTAAGTACTGCTTCCTTTTCAATTTCATTAAAGAGTTTGAGGAATAGTGGTATTACATCATGTCTGAATTTCCTGTAGAATTTACGTTTGAAACCATCAGGACATGGGCTTTTCTTTGTTGGTAGGTTTTTAATTACCTCTTCAATGTCAATGGCTGATACTGGGTTATTTAGTATTTTTATCTCTTCCTGAGTCAGTTTTGGTAATTCATAAGTTTCTAAGAACCTGTCACATTTCTTCAGTTTTCTCCATTTTGTTTGAGTATAGGTTCTTGAGGTAGGTGCTGATGGTCCTTCAGATTTCCATAGGGTCAGTTGTGACTTCACCACTTTCATTTTTTATTGCATAGATTTGGGTCTTTTCTTTCCTTTTTTTGATAAGAGTGGATAGGGGTTTATCTATTTATTTATTTTTTGTCTATTTAATCTTTCAAAGAACCAACTCTTTGATTAATTGATTCTTTGTTTTTTAAATTTTTTTATTCTTTGTATTGTTTTCTTAGTCTCAATTGCATTAATTTCTGCTCTGATCTTAATAATTTCTTCTCTCATATGAGCTTTGAGTTTGATTTGTTCTTTTTCTAGATGTTTGATATTCAACATGAAGTTATTTATTTCAGCTCATTCTGTTTTCCTGATGTGGCAGTTCAGTGCAATGAATTTCCCTCATAGCACTGCTTTCATTGTATTCCATAGGTTCCAGTATGTTGTATTGGCATTACCATTTAACTGTATAAATTGCTTAATTTCTTCTTTAATTTCTTCTGTGACCTAGCTATTGTTCAGGAGGATGTTATTTAGTTTCCATGTATTTATGTGGTTTTTTGGTTTCCATTACCATTGAATGCCAGTTTCATTGCACTGTGGTGTAGTAGTATGCATAGGATAATTTTGATTCCCTTACATTTACTTAAACATTCTTTGTGTGGTCTATTTTGGAAAACATACCGTGTGCAGCTGAGAAGAATGTGTATTCTGCTGTTGTGGTGTGGAACACTCTGTAGACATCTGCTAAGTCCATTTATTCACAGATTTGATTCAGTTCTGATATTTCTTTGTTAATTTTTTGTCTTGTTGATCTGTCTACTTGTGACAATGGGGTATTGAAGTGTCCCATTATAATTGTGTTAGTGTTTATTTGATCTTTCATATTCCTTAGTATTTGTTTTATGTAGTTAGGTGTGCTGATATTTGGTGCATAAATATTAATGAATGTTATTTCTTCCTCTTGGAGTTTTCCTTTAAGAAGTAGGTAATGACCTTCTTTGTCCCTCTTGATCAGTATTGGTGTGATGTTCGGTTTGTCTGAGATTTGGATAGCTACCCCTGCTTTCTCCTGGGTTCCTGTTGCATGAAATATTGTTTTCCATCCTTTGATTTTCAATCTCTGAATTCCTTTTTGTGTTAAATGTGTCTCTTGTATGCAGCATGTTGATGGATCTTGTTTCTTGATCCATTCCGCTAGTCTGTTTCTTTTGATTGGTGAATTGAGCCCATTTACATTGATGGTTACAGCTGTTATGTTTTGACTTATCTTTGTCATAGATATTGTCTGTTGCTGGTCTGTGTTTTCCCTCAGTTTAACTGCCTGTCTTGCCTGGTGGATTCTTTTTATTAGTTTCCTTGTAATTATAGTTTCCTTTTTCCTTTTCTAGGATATCCTTCAAATTATTTTGTAGAGGTGGTTCAGAGGTCATAAATTTCTTCAGTTGTTCTTTTTCATGGAAGTATCCTATTTAACTGTTGAATTTGAAAGGTAGTTTGGCCAGGTACATCCATCTGGGTTGGAGATTGTTTTCTTTTAAGGTTTGAAATATTTTGCTCCATGCTCTCCTTGATTTAAGGGTTTGTGTTGAGAAGTCCTCTGTGATTCTGATGGGTTTTCCTTTATAGGTGATTTGTTTCTTTTCTCTAACAGTTTTCAGTATTCTGTTCATTTGTTGAATTTCTGGAATCTTCATTATTATATGTCTTGGTGTAGATTTATTTTCATCATGGATAATTAGGGTTCTATATGCTTCACTTATCTGTATGTCAAATTCTCTTCTCATGTTTGGGAAGTTTTCTGTCATTGCCTGTGTAAATAATCTTTTTAGATCCTTTGCAGTGTCTCCTTCTTTTTCGTTCACTCTAATCACTCTTGTATTGTTCTTCTTTGCATCATCTTGTAGCTGTTGTAGTGTTTTTTCATAGTCTCTAGCTATTTTTAAGAGGTCTTTCTTTTCATTGTCACTAATTGCAGACCTGTCTTCTAGGTCTGAGCTTCTATGTTCACTTTCATTTAATCTACTGTGTATACTTTCGACAGTTTTTGATTTCTTGGTTATCTGTTTAGATCTACTTCATGGGTTCCATTTGTTTGCTGAGTCAAATGTTCAAGTTTTCCATCGTTTTTCTAAGCTCTTCTGTTTTGTTTTGTTTTTTTTTTTTTAATCTATGTCTACTCTGAATTCACAAAGCAGGTCTTTCGTTACAATTGTCCTCTCTTTTTTAACTGGAGAAATTATTTCTAGTCTGATGTTCTCTATAGCCTCGCCTGTTTTTTAACTTCTGCTGCTATCATCTCTGAAAGTTTGGGTGGGTGTCTTTTGATTTCCTCTATTTCATTGTCCTCAGGATTTGTTCTGGGTGGGCTGGGGATCTGGAGTTGTATTTTACTTCTGTGCCTTGTTATTTTCTATATATATATATATATTACCCTGTTAGTTTGTTCTCCATGTTGATTTTCCATTTTGTTTATGGGAGGCTGCTTTAAGATAAGTATCAGTGTTTTCCTAGGAAAAGTCTGTTCTTAAGATGTCTTCTAGGTGTTTGTGGTTCTTGGCTTTTGTGTCCTTTATGTCTCCAGAACTTTCCTCAGTGGCACGGGTATGGTTGGCTCTATTTGGTATCAATGACTTGGAAAAGGTAAGAAAACGAAAAAAAAAAAAAAGAGTGAGAGAAAGCAAGACAGCCAGTGGTGTCTTCAGTCTTAGATCTTCCCCATGTTACTGAATTTTGATCCTGCCAGTCCATGGGCAGGGCTCACACTGGTCTGCGGCAGAAGGATACACAGACCTGAGCAGCACAGGTGGTCTGACGCCCCTGATGAAACTGTGTAATATTATTTCAGGACTATACAAGAATACCTGTGGATCTAGATAAAGAATTCTGTAATGGTTCAGGCATTTGGAGAAATTTTGTGTATTTTAGAGAAGATATTTTAGGACATTATTGACTTATTGAATAAATGGTATTGGACAATTAGCTATGCATTTTTTGGGGAAAAAATAGCAAATCTCTACCTTATACCTTTCCCAGAAATGAATTCCAGAGTAGAGAATACATAAAACACATAAACATTAAAATCTCAACTCAAAGTATTTGAAGAAATTTAGAGGTAATAGTTTGTTGCTGTGGAGTAGGGAGACAGGCAGGACATAAAACCTAAAACCTATAAGGAGTATAATATCTTAACAAGATGACCATAGTAAGAGACATTATTTGCTACAAATAACAGGTAAATCATGAATATTAAGAATACATAAAACAACCTTTCATAATACGAAATCCATAGATGATATTCAATAAATCAGGAAAAGGCAATATAAATATATTTGGAAATGTGAGTATTAGTACCAGAAAAAGCAATTTTAAGAGTTGAAGATGTTGTTGTCCTGTACACTTAGAGAACAGTGTTTGAGAGTGAAGAGGGAACATCCTCACAGCTAATTAGGAAAGTCTCATATACCAGTTAACGTCACCATACTGGAAAAATAATAAAAATTCAAAAAATTAGCAACTCCAGGTAATGAAAAAATGATGTTACTTGAGTACCTAGATAAAGGTGTCAATATCAGTAAGGGAAACTTAACATTACTTACATTTAAAACATATATTTTAAAAAATTCATTATGACCTAGAAAATCAATTTCAGATATCTATGTGACTAACAAGAAAATATATTTAAGATTATCTAAATGTCTATTAGTAGAAAATTGAACAAATGAATGCGGGTATGCATACACTGGAAAGTTCCTTCAGCTGTACAGTATTTGTAAAGGAAAAGTTGTGGAGCTATAAGGTGTAAAGCACTGAAACAATGTATTTATATTTGTGTTCATAGATTCGCATGCCCAGTATAAAAAGCCTAAAAGACTATCTAGGATGGATAGTAGACATCAAAAGTGGGAAAAACTATAAAAGTTATTCTTTTTCCCTTGTACTGTCCTGATTTTTATGAATCAATACAATATGTTGTAACTGTGTGATTACAATGAAAGGGAATGCAAAATTAAGGGATATTGGCATCAGAAAACTATGTCACTTGTGGCTCTACTACTTATTAACATATAACCTTGAACAAATCACTTTACTTGTTGAAGAATAGTAAACAGTATTTTGTAGGTTTATTGTCCATTTGACTTAATTTTGTTAAAGTCAGTTTGATAATAGCTGTTTACTATTAGTGAATAAAACATTACTGATTTTTTTTAAATTTAGCTACATCATTGAATGTTTTGTTTTTAACAGCAGTCCTTAGATTTTCTGGCACAGTTACATATTAAAGCATAGCAAATGTAGACAAATTTTCTTTCTTTTCTAATATTTATAGTCACATATGTACAATATATTTTATTGTTTTGCTGGCTGTGACTCGGTAACATTGAATATAATGGTCTTAGTGGGAAATTACCTTGTTCTCAGTCTCAAAGGAAATGCCTCCAAGGTTTCCACATTAAGTAGGATATTTGCTACAGGCCTTTGGCTGATTGTTCTTATAAATTTTAAAAAGTTCCATCTGTTTGCAGAATTCTAAGAGTTTTAAATTGTGAATGGTGTTGAATTTTATTGAGTGCTTTTTATGTGTATCATCTAGATGATTGTTCCGTGACTTGTCAGTTAAAATGTGTTAATAGATATTTCTAATTTTAAACAATGTTGCATTTCTGGGATTACTCAATTTGGAAGTGGAAGCCTCCGCTTGGATTTTTGCTGTTGAAGTGAAAGAAAATTGAAATACTGCTGTTAAGCAAGATAGTATCATAAAATCAAAAGACAGAACATCTTTTCCCAAAGATAACATTTACAAAGAAAATGCACATTAGTCTATCAGAAAAAACTACTCTTGAACTATACCTGTATTGGATATAGTAATGAGTTCATTTCTTCAGATTCTCAGCTTTATTTGTCTCCCTAACCCTTGGTTGTTGCTTCACCTGAGCTTTGGCAGGTTTTTTTTGTTTTGTTTTTTGGGTTTTTTTAACCAAGAAGATTTATTTGTACATTTTAGATATACATAACGATCACATTCATTATAGTTAATTTGTACCTGTACATGATATACCTCCGTTTGTTTTTTCTCCCTTCCCCACCCCTCCCTTCAACGTCTCTTCCCAAGAAAAGAAAAAGAGGAAAAAGCAGACAAATGTAAATAAGGCAGGGTTAATTTAATATGGTACTGCTTCCTGAAGTTGACCGGTTATGCCTAGAGTCTCTGGCTCCTTTCATCAATTCTGGATCCAGAAGATGTGCCATAACACAGGACCTTTAATCTGGCTTCCCTGACAAGATATAAAATTTTTTTCTCCCTCCTTTCCTCCTTTTGACTGAGTGATGGGAGTCCTTATTGTGAGCTGGTTTTGTGTTTGTCTGTTTTATTTAACATAAACTGTTAGAAACATGCTACAAGTTCATGCCAGTGAAACAACTGCTAAATAACTGGCTACGTCTCTTTTGCTTCTCCACGTGAAATAGTGGTTACAGGGATGACGAATCATCTTACTTTTAGTTCTTTGTTTCATTTCATTTTCCCTTTACTATTCCAACCCTGAGGTTGTTGTACTTTTTCAAGAAACTTTAGTACTTATGCCTTGCTGCAGAACTTTTTTTACAGAACAGAGTTAAGATTATAGTTATCATAATTGTTCTAGATTAGGGTTTAGACTATAGCCCATGAGCCAAATCTGGCCTGCTGCCTGTTTTTATAAAATGTTTTACTGGAGCACAGCCTTGTTCATTCATTAGCATACTATCTGAGGCTGCTTTCTTTCTACAAAAGCAAAGTGGAGCATTTGTGACAGAAACTGTATGGCCTGCAAAGCCTAAAATAATTACTATCTATTCCTTTACATACAAAGTTTCCTGACTCCTATTCTAGATTGGAGACCCTTAGAATGAGATTTTGAAGTTGAATTGTCTCCTTTCTAAAATCAAAGAATCTGTTGAAGTTGCCAAGTGGATAAGTATTAAACCCTGCCATACAGTCACATCACAATTACTTCAACATTCTCTTGTGATTAATGGGCTGCTGGAAAGATATGACAGTGAAAGATGAGGTACTTGTGATGCTTAATTTACATGGGGCAATAACAAGTATAATGATGGTAAAAATAGCTTCATTTGATGGCATTAGCATTTTTTCTATTACTGACATAAATAATTACAAATTTAGTAGCAGAAAAACAATAAAAAATTATTACATTATAATTTTGTGGACCAGAAGTCCAAAATAGGTCTCATGGACTAAAATCAAGGTATTGACAAATTTGCATTTCTTTTGGTAACTCTAGAAAAGAATCTGATTTCTTACCTTTCAGAGTCTGCACACATTCCTTACACTGTGGCTTTCTTTCTCCAGCCAACAATTTAGTATCTCCCTAAATCTCCGTTCATCATTACATCTTGTTCTGACCACATGTGGGAAACACTTTCCACTCTAAGGACTCAGATGATTAGTATACATCCACTTGGGTAACCCAGGAAAATCCCTTTAATCAATCTCCAATCCTTAAATATATTTGAAAAGTTTTTTTGTTATAGAAAGAAATTTTTGTGTGTGTAGCACTGGGGATCAAACTCAGAGCTGTGTTCATAATAAGCACACACTCTACAACTGAACTGTACCAACAGCCCATTTGGAATATATTTGAAAATTTTGAAGGTTAGAGTGTTGGCATTTTTGGAAGTTCTTTATTCTGCTGAAGTCATACTAGAAGTTAATTACTGACATACCTCATCTCAAAAGTCCTGTGAGATAGCTTTAAGAAACTCATGTCCTTTAGCTGCAGGCCCAGTATCTGTTTATAAAGAGACCAAACACATAACTTTGATAGGCATAATCTGTATAGTCAGAGCCCTAATGAAGAGAGTATGACCCTAATAACTGGTATTTTAGTTTCCTTGGAGTACCATAACAAATTACCACAAACTGGAAGACTTAAAACAACAAAAATTTAGTTTTTCATAGTTCTGGAGGCCAGAAGTCTGAAATCAAGGTTAGGCCATGCTTCCTCTGAAGGCTCTAAGGGAGAATATTCCCTTGTCTCTTTCAGCTCAATTATTCCTTGACTTGTGGCAGTTTAGCTCCAGTCTCCATCTTCTCTGTGTCCTTTCTTCTTCTTTTAAGGACAGCAGTCATTAGACTTAAGGCAGGCCCACCAAATCCAGGATGATTTCATCTCAAGATTCTTAACTATATCTGCATAGATAATATTTTCAAATAAGGTCACATTCTGAAGTTCTGGATAGGCGTGTCTTTTTGAGGACACTAGCCACACACTACACCTGGAATGGGTAAATTTGTATACATAATCCATATATAATATTCGTGTATAATTTATTGTATATAATTTGTGTACAATTTTTATATGTAATCCATGTATAATATTCAATTATATATATTGTATAATAATTATTTGTATAATATTCTCGGGGGAAGAATATTAAAACTGCCCCCAGAACCCGCTAGGCTAGCATATGTACTACTTTCACATTTCAGGGGGAGAATAGTGTCTCATTTAGGGGAGACTGTATAGTGATCTCACTGAAGATAGTCGAATTGCATAATGTTTATATTCACAAGACTACTTCCAGTATCATTACTTCCAGGCCAGAAGAATCAGAATCAGATTTCAGCACAGCCTAGGTATGTAAGTATAAATCTTTCTCCTCAAAGAAATAGACCACACATGAAAGAAATAGAACACCCACCAAAGGAAATGAGGATTTCTCTAATACTGTCATTTTCCAAGGAATGTGTCTGGGAGTGGTTTTAAAGGCGTTGCATAGGGAAAAGTTCATTGACAAAGAGGACCCCCCCCCCCAATATTTGGGGTTGAATGCTTTGGTAAAGACACTTGGATCTGGTCCTGGTAGTTTGCTGGGAAGGCTGTTTTGAAGCCTAGGCTCCACAAAAGCACATAGTTAATAGAAATATGAAAGACTTTTGAGATAACATTAAAGAAGGATGCAGAAGACTCTAGGGGATGAAATGTGAAAATGAATAAAATGAATATATGCTCGCCCTGGTAACTCACCTAATTTTGTACTCTAGGAGGCCTGTAAGGATACTGTCTCTACTTAATCTAATAATGAGTATGCTATAAAGGCAGATATGAACATACTGGAGAATGTTTGTAGCAACTATCCTTTGTAGGCCTTTATTGACAGTAGATCATGATGGCAGAGAGCCAGTCTCCATGATATCTATGAGGATTAAATATGGACTGGTAGAGGCCAGGTGGCAATATTTAACCATATGGCAATATGGACATAAATTATTGTAACAAGCAGCAAGTGGCAATGCACAAATCCCTGGTAATAGCTAATATATCATGATCTTTCAGGAGCAAAATTAGGTGAGTAACTTAGTGAGATATTTTGTAATTTGGATAAGCAGAAAATATCAAGAATGGTTTTTGATATTCACAACCAAAATGGAAAAATCACAGTATCTCCTCAGATATCCGCATAAGTCAGTTCACGGATGCAGAATACATTCATTAAAAGAGAAGCCAGATGTCCTTTAAGAAGAATCCTGAAATACCCCCATAAGTACATACAGTAATTATGATAACATATGTTGTCATTTGCAGGAGTAACTATTTGTTTTTCTCCTCAGCTAGGTCAATTAGCTATCATGTAGAGCAGAGACATTGATATTGGGAGATCCAAAAAACAATTAAAGGCAAAGCATACGGAACTAAGTGGTCAGGTAATATGCTTTAGCCTAAAACTAAGCGGATAGTAGATTTATCAGGTATACAAATATACCTCGTTAGTTTTCCTAAATGTATACTTTTGGACATATATACTTAGTAGCCAAATTAATACTCACATTGATTTTCTGCCATTGCAATTAAAGGCACAGTAGGAAGGAAAAATGGAAATTCTTGAAGCTATCTCTTGCCAAGATTGTAATCAGAAACAGTGCTTTGTTTCTGAAGGAGTTACAGAGATTAGTAAATTAAATTTGAATGATACAGTGGTAGTTGTCATCAATAAATCCTTATTGAATTCCATGATCTGGATTTTGCAAAAAACAAAAACAAAAAAGATCAAACTTGGTAATAGTAAATTACTGTAAGATTAACCAAGTAATAGCTTCAATCACAAATGTGTTGCTGTTGATATGTTTATGGGTGCACATCAAACCAGTGTGGTACTTAAAATACATTTATCGATTTAAAGAAATCTTTTTTTCTCAAATACATGAACTCCCTATGATAAATGTAATCATTCTGTACTGCAAACATGTACTAATAAAATAATTTAAAAATAAAATTTAGGAATACTTTAAACATTTAAATTACTTTCCAAACCCTAAGCATACAGATTTAAAAGCCTAGTTGAAATAGGTAATTACCTAAGGATAGAATGCTTAAGAAAACAGTTATTAAATTTTTAATTCCACCAGCACCAGATTCATATGAAATTACTAGAGAATTTTGCTCAATTTTCAAATACTCAATCCCAATATTACATAAACTGTTCTAAATTGGGGATTGCTAAACTATGGCCAAAAGAACAGGTTTGCCCTGGCTTTTGTTACTATAAATAAACTTTTATTCAAGTCCATATAGTCTGAAAGCTTAAAAACATTGACTAAGTATCCCATTCCAAGAACTGTTTATTGATTCCTGTACTGAGTATAGTAGCAAATAAAGAAATTTAACAAATTGTTTCTTTGAAGAGATAAGAATGACAACTTGACAAAAGTTGCACATAAAGAAGCTTATGGACTTATCGAACTTGTTATTCCTTTTCCACTGATATTAATATCAAGATGGCAGAGTAGAAAACTTGGATCTTTCTACCCACAAACACAACTGATTATTACAATTCATGTATGGATTCACTTGGTGATAAATAAGAAACTAATTCATAGATTTATGTACCATAGTAGAACATGAAACCAGACTCAGCCAATAAGGAGATTTAGTGTGCTCTCTTAGAGATCTTGTCCCTGATAGAATGCTCTATGATTAGGAAGTGATCTACTGTGTTTCCCTGAAAATAAGACTGACTCTTACATTAATTTTTGCTTCAAAAACACAATAAGGTTTATTTCCAGAGGATGTCATTTTTTTCACGCACAACAATCTACATTATTCAAATACAGTTGTATCATCATCTTCTGAAACATTGTCATAACGCTCCAAACCCCAAATTGCAGCCTGAATTTCTTTTTTTTAAATTTTTTTTATTTTGCAGCCTGGATTTCTTGTAACTCCATTGCTGTAGAACCATCAGCCCCAATCTCTCCTGTCCAGCAATAGTGCTCTTCTAAATGAGCACTCCTTGTTCTTTCAACCTGCTTGTAGTGCATTGACAACACAGATGTCAGTGATTTTTATTCCATGAATTCTTCACCCAAGTCATGACGTCTTGCAGATTAGGCTTCACAGTTTTCCGTTAAATCAAGTGTTAATAGAAGACTTTCTAGACAGAAGTGGCAAATGAAATGATGACAGTTAAGAGTGACGGTCCACACAAAAGTGACAAAAAAATGCAGACATCAAAATTCAGAAAATGTTTATTTTACACAAGTACATTAAGTATGTCTGTTACAACACACAACATATTGAATTATGAGAATTTATGTTAGATACAACCATGTCTATTCATCAAATGTACATGGTGGTCTATACTCCAGGGGGTTGTTCACCAATAAGTCTCAAATTCATCTGTTTGCATGGGCACTTACCTCTTGTCCAAAGGTTATCTGCTTGGGTATTTACAAATACTTTATTATTTATATTTAAGTATTAATGTCAATAACATGTTTAGTCATGTATTATAATTTAATACTTCATGTGTTGCAACAGACATACTAAATGCATTCATTTAGCTGATGATCTTAACTGGGCTTATTTGTGAGGTAGGGTTTATAGTACAAACATCCTGAAAAAAATCATGCTGGAGATTATTTTCCAGTTAGTTCTTATTTTGGGGGAAATATGGTAGTCCTCAGCTTCACCCAAGTGAGATAGGGCTTTGGCCATACATAAGCACTTCACTTTTTTCCAAAAGGGATCCTCAGAGGAATGGCTTTTATCTTTCTAGTCTTGGAGCACTGACAGGTCTGATATAATCTAGCAGCTCAGGAGAAAATGGAGGCAGCAACTTGGATTGGTAAGCACCATTGATTACTACTCTCTCCAATGGACACCCCCTCCCCCAGCATAGAAATAGAAAGCAAAGAAACAAAAAAAATCCCCCAAAAAAACAAAAAAACCCCTAGCGCTCAGCTTGTCCCTCGGAATGGAAAGTGTTGATTTATGGATTCAGTGGCCTGGCTTTTCTAGAGATACCTAGAACTCTAGCATTTTCTCACCCTATCTGAATCCCTGATGGGTCTGGTACAATCTGGCTGCCTGAGAAGAACAAATTGTTGTGGTTTGGGCTGGCAGATGCCATACTTACCTCACAAAAAGATTTAGATTCAGAATTTACACAAAAGAGAAGAAAAAGTATTTCAATTAAAACTGTCAAAAGCACAAAAGAACACTGCAAGAAAAGAGGCAAAAAGATTTATGCTGTCTATAAGAAACTCAGTTTAAATTTAAATTTTCACCAAAGGGTGAAAGTGAAGATGAAAAAAGGTATATCATGAAAAAGAAAGTGGAAGACAAAAGGCACAACTTGCTGCTGCTTATGAAGGAAGGAGTTGGTAGAGGCTCTCAGTCTATGGCCAGGCTGCTGGAGGGGACGTCTGTATCAGGTCGTAACTGAAGACTGGGAGCTTTACTTCCTGCAGCTAATGCACAGACACTAACCGAGTCAGGCAAAATGAATAATCTGGCAAAGATGTTCTAAACAAATGAACAATATAAATCTTTTGAGACCAACCGTAATAAAACAGATTTACCTGACAACTAATTAACTCTCATAAAGATATTGATGTCAAGTAAACAGTATATGAATCAAATGAGGATTTCAATGAGGTAAATATGAAACAGAAATTACAAACTTGAAGAAAACAATCTGAAAAATTCACAAGAGGGCTCAGCATCAGACTAAATCAAATAGAAGAAAGGATCAGAAAATTCAAAGTTGCTGGAAATAATTCAATCAGAGAATCAAAAGGAAAAAAGAATGAAAAACAATGAAGATGGCTTTAGGCTTACGAGATGCCATTAAGGAGACCAATACATGTGTTATAGTAGTCTCAGAGAACAAATAAAAATCAGAAAGCCCTTCAAAGAAATGATGACTGGAAACCTCTCAAATCTGGAGACAGAAGTGCATATCCATATCCAAGGAGCCCAAAGAACATCAAATAAACCCAAAAGATATCTACCTTGAGGCATAATAAGATTAACTGTCAAAGATCAAAAACAATGTTGAAAGCAGCAGAGAAAGCAGAAGTTGATACATACAAGTGAGCTCTCGTGAAATTACCAGTTTTTTTTTAAAATAAGAAAATTACAAACCAGAAGATTGGTGGATTGATATGGTCAAAGTACTGAATGACAAGGTGTGGAGGGGTGACAAATAAGAAAACCATACTCAGCAAAATTATCTTTCAAAAATGAGAGATAAAAATTTTTCTAGGTAAGCAAAAGCTAAGGAAGCTTATCTGTACTAAATCCACCTTGTAAAAATGCTACAGTTTTTCAAATGAAACAAAAGGATGTTAAACAGGAACACAATAGCAGAAGAAAGTATGAAACACATTCGTAAGGGTAAGTATATACACAGATTCAAAATACTGTACTGTGTTTTAATATTGGTGGATTAATGACTTAATTCTTACATAAAAGTTAAAATATATTAAAATAACTAACTGGAAAATATATTAAAAGATGTACAATATGAATAGGAGAACATTGTGACAAAGTATAAATTGTGTTGCGGGGAGAAATATATGGAGTTTTTGAATACTATTGAAAATAAGTTATCAATTTAAAGTGTGTTATATTTTAAGTGAGGCACAGTGTAATCACATACAAAGAATATTTTCAGTAGTTACACAAAAGAAAAAAAAATTAAAGTATTTCAATTTAAAAGAAAGCCTCAGGGGTTGGGATTTAGCTCAAGTGGTAGCGTGCTTGCCTAGCAAGTACAAGGCCCTGAGTTTGATCCCCAGTACCCTCCACCAAAAAACAAAACAAAAAAACCCCTCAAAGTTTATAGGAAGATAGACAAAAAGATATGTCATCTACAAGAATCTCGCTTTAAATTTAAAGACACAAAAAGACAAAGTGAAGATGGGAAAGGTATATCATGCAAAAGACAGGAACAGTTGTAGTTTTAGGTAATATATACTTTAAAAATCATCACAAGAGACAAAAAAGGACATTATATAACAGTAATAACAATTATAAATACCAGTAAAATCTTGGGTTGCGAGTAACTTATTCTGCAAGTATTCGACAAGACAAGCAAACATGTCTAATAATTTTTAACTTAATAAACAAGTGATGTCTTGCAATATGAGTAGTATGCGATGCAGAACCTTACATGATCAAAATTGAGCCAATGACGCTTTGTCTCTCTTACGTGAGATTATGGGTGACTATCACCCAACACCAAGAGTTTATGGAGGAGATCTCCTCTGCAGAGGAGAAAAAAGTAGAAGAATCTTTCACTTCAATTGAGATTAGGGAGATGTGTAAAATGCAGGAAACAGTGCAAAATTTTGTAGAAAAGCACCACCCAAATAAGGCCGTATCAGTGGAGCGATGGTTGTTTAATAAGAATGCAATGTCACATTTCCCTAAAATCCTCAAAAGGAAGCAAAACCAAGTGTCACTGGATAGGTTCCTTGTTAAAGTTGCACAAAAAGAAAAAGACTCCATTGAACCAATAAGTAGCAGTGATTCCATTAGTGATAGTAAAAATTCTCCTACACCGTAACCCTCCTCTTTCTTCTCTCCCTCAGAACAGCCATGAAGGTTTTCAAAGGTAAGTGTAGGTTAATTTGTTTATTTTTCTTTATGCTTTGTATTTCTCTATTGTATTATGTTACAGTGTTGTAATCATTTTTATATGGATATTTTTGGGTTGTGGAATGAATCATCTGAGTTTCCATTATTTCTTATGGGGAAACTCTCTTTTGGTATACATGTGCTTTGGATTACAAGCATGCTTCTGGAACAAATTATGCTCCCAAACTAAGGCTTTGCTGTATACGTGCAACCAACATGAGAATAATTAACAAAGCAAACATTGACAGAATTAAAAGGAGAAATAGACGGCAATATAATAGTAGGAAATTTCACTACTCTACTTTTAATAATGGACAGGTAGTTCACACAGAAGATCAAAAGGATTGTGAGGACTTGAGTAACACTACAGACAAGATAGACTTAACAGATACATACTGACATTGCCACCCTGGCGCAGCAGAATTTTCTCAAGCATTCATTGGAACATTCTCCATTCCAGATAACATGTTAGCCCACAAGTCTTCACAAATTTAAGAGTATTGAAATCATACTAAATATTCTTTTTGATCACCAAGAAATAAAACTAGTAATCAATAGCAAATGCAAACTTCTAATTTATAAATATGTGGAAATTAAATATAAATTCTTGAACAACTATTGGCTGAGTAAGAAATAAAAAAAGACAAAAATTTGTGAAAAAAAACACCGTATCAAAACTTATGGGGTGCAATAAAAACAGTACTAAGAGGAAAGTCCTAGTAATACAAGTCCATATTAAAAATATGGAAGATCTTAACCCAACTTTAGGGAACTAGCAAAAGAGAATAAAACTAAATCCAAATGTAGCAGAAAGAAGTAAATAAAGATGAGAAAAGAAATAAAAATAATAGAAAAATACCAACAAAGTTGTTTTTTTACAAGAGCAACAAAATTTACCAGCCTTTACCTAGACTAAGATACAAAGAAGACTCAAAATTAGCAATGAAAAAAGGGATTTACAACTGATGCCACAGAAATGAAAATAATAATAGACTATTATAAGCAGCTATGTGTACCAACAAATTCACTAATCTAGAAGAAATGGATGCATTCCTAGAAACATACAACCTACTAAGACTGGTTATAAATAGTCTAAACATATCTGTAACATAGAGACTGAGTTAGTAATCAAAAACCAAAGAAAAACTCAGTACCAGATGGCTTCACTAGTGAATTTTACCAAACATTTAAATAAGACTTAACACTAATACTTCTCAAACTTTCCAAAAAATTGAAAATGAGACAGCACAATTATTCTTATTTAAAGAAGTAAGCATTACTATGACTTCCAAAGGCAGAAAAGATATCACAAGAAAATGCAGATGAGCACCTGTAATAAATATAGATGTAAAAATACTCAACAAAATACAGGCAAAGTGAATGCAACATCACATTAAAAAATTCATGAACTATGACCAAGAGGGATTTATCCCTGGGATGTAAGAATGGTTCAACATGGGAAAAATCGTACTTCCTGATTTCAAAATATATTACAAGTCTACAATAATCAAAGCAGTATCCTTTTGGCATGAAAACAGACATATAGACCAACAGAACATAATAAAGAGCTCAGAAATAAATTTGCATATAGTTGACTGATCTTGGATAAAGGTGCCAAAAATACACAATAAAGACAGGATACTCTGGTAAACAGATGGGTTGGAAAAATGAGGAGCAACATGGAAAAGACTGTAATTGTTACCTTATAATTTATACTCAAAAAACAACTCAAATGGATTGAATACTTAACCATGAGGCCTTAAGTTGTAAAACAGTTAGAAACAAAAAACAAGAAAAAAGCTTGATGACTTTGATCTTGGCAATGACTTGATGAATTTTATGTCCTAAGCAAAGGAAATATAATCAAGTAGGACTACTGCCACTTAAAAAGCCTCCTCATTTCAAGGAAAGAACAGAATGAAAAAGCAGTGTACAGAATGGCAAAAAGATTTTGTAAGCCACATGTCTGATAAAAGGTTAATTTCCAGAATATATAAAGATCTCCTACAATTCAATAAGAAATGTAATCTAATTCAAAACTGGCCTTGGGACTTGATTAGACATTTCTCTTAAGACATACCAATGGGCAACAGGTATATGAAAAATGCTCAATAGCCCTAATAATCAGATACCCGTGATAACTTTCCAAAACTAATGAAATGGCTTGAGTCAATGTGCACTACACTGCAGATTTAATAAAAAATTCACTTACACCAGAGACAAAATCTTCAAACAGAACATAGGAAAGAAAAAAAAAACCTAACAGAAGATATATCAACATAAAAATAGAAAATGAGCAAAATAGAGTAATGTCAAGGTGCTAGAGAAGAAAGCAGCTGCCTGAACAGAATTCTATATTTACAACAAAAAATATCCTTGAAAACATGTCAGTAAAGTGTCTTCAACAAAGAAAAATTTCGAAGAACTCTCGAAGACATAGGGGTTGGAAAAAAATTTATGAATAAAACTCAGACTGCATGGGAAACAATTCAAAGAATTGATGCTTGGGACCACATCCTATTAAAAGGCTTTTGCACGGCAAAAGAAATTACTAATAGAGTAGGGAGAAAAATCACAAACTGGGAGAAAATTTTTGCCAGCTGTCCCTCAGATAAAGATCTAACATCCAGAATATATAAAGAACTCAAAAATATCAACCCCCCCAAATTTAAAGACCCTATCCAAAAATGGGCATCTGAAATGAATACACATTTCTCAGATGAAGAAATAAAAATGGCAAATAAATATATGAAAAAATGTTCAACATCATTGGTCATTGGAGAGATGCAGATCAAAACAACACTGAGATACCATTTCACTCCAGAAAGAATAGCTGTTGTCAGGAAATCAACCAATAACAAGTGCTGGCGGGGCTGCGGGGAAAAAGGAACCCTCCTCCACTGTTGGTGGGAATGTAGACTGGTCCAACCACTGTGGAAATCAGTGTGGAGATTCCTCAGAAAACTACAACTAGAGGTTTCATTTGACCCAGCTATTCCTGTGCTGGGTATCTTCCCAGAAGAATTAAAATCATCATATCACAGTGATATATGCACAACCATGTTCATAGCAGCACAATTTGTAATAGCTAAGTCTTGGAAACAACCTAAATGCCCAACAACTGATGAATGGCTAAAGAAGATGTGGTTTTTCTACACAATGGAGTACTACACCGCCATAAAAAAGGATAAACTAGAGTC
>PVJO010027449.1:0-19621 GCA_004026905.1 Hystrix cristata
TGTTTTTAAGTAAAGCATAGGCCAAAAATGGCCACAAGTACATACTCAAGAAACCTTTCCCCTTGTTCTTCATCAAAGATGCCAGGATGGATGAGATTTTTCAAGCCCATGGTTCTGAGAACTATCGGGAATTGTTAGAGAACTTATAATTCTCTTCTGGCAGTGAGGACAAAATTCGCAAAAATGACTAACGCCCCGGCAATCCCTAAATTGAGAACATGCGGGGTCACAGACAGACGGAGGCCGGCAGAAGCCCTTCCTGGGTGAAGGGCGAACCCTGGCTGCAAAGCGCAGCTGCTGTGCCCGAGCCAGGTGTACCCTGCATCCACGGCTGCGCCACCTGCTTTCAGATAAAACCTGAAAATAAAATCAGCCTTTCAATTTAATGTTTAGAAATAAATGTCCATTATTGTGTGATCCAGACAACTTCCCTATGTTTTCCATGTTCTTCACTAAAGAAGATAACGCTGACCAGATTCCATATCACGTTGCTCCTACGAACGGCCGCGGGCTGCCGGTCACTCTTGGAGGTGAGTCCAGAGTGTGCAGGGCGCTCGCCCCACCTGCCAGGCGCTGTGGGCCGCTATGTCTGGCGCCCACTGACACAGCACAGTGGGGGCGGCTCCCTCCCAGTCCACTCTGCTCCGCAGTCCTTTACTCATGAGTTCGAACATCTATTTCAGGGCCGCCTTTACATCATCTTTGTACATTGTGCCATTGCCACCTTTTCTATTAGGTTTTTGACCTTTTATCCTCAATTTTCTACAAGCTGTAGTTTTAAGAATGCTAAACCTTTGTCTGAAATACATGTTGCAACTATTTGCTTTATCATTTGACTTTCAATGATGTTCATGATTTTTCATGTAAAAAATTTCAGTTTTTTGTGCTGTTAAAAATTATCGATCTTTTATTGCCTTTAACGTGTGAGCCACAGCTAGGAAATCTTTCCCTCCACGGAGGCCAAGAGGAAATTCCTGCCCCTCTCTCCTGCTTGCATAACTTCATCCGCCCTGGGAGAGCTCTCTGACCCACAGAGAGTTTACCTTCGAGTGTGGCGTAAGGTGCTCTCTAGAGGTGGCTGCCCAGGTGTGTTTCAGAGTCATTTAGTAAGGGGCCTTCCAGATCTGCCTGGGTCATGAAGCCCAGTTACCACGTGAGGAATTTCCACATGTTGATGCCTTTCATGGCCACATGTCCCGCTCTGCATCCTACACTCTGACCTCTGGGTGCTGCTTCCTCCTGCTTCCTCATTAGCTTTTCATTTTCAGCATTATTTTTGCTTTTCGGGTGGGAGTAACATTAATTTCCCTTATTTTAAGCTTCACGTTTTTACTGATTGTATTATTTTCATGAAAGTTTAATAAAGAATTGCCATACTTGGGGTGATAGGTTCTTTCCAAGAACAGATTACATCGTCTCGCCTGTTCTAGTCCACCTGTGCATTTGTCAGGGGCACTTGGACTTTTCCTTAGCACCCACTGTGTTCCTCACCTTAGGTGTATTTGCTGCTGCCGCACACGAGCTCTCTCCTGCCGTTGCTTCCTTTGACTGATTTTCATTTATGTAAATGAGTGTCATTGACTTCTGGAAGTGGATTTTCATCCTGCTACTGCACGGAATTCTGGAGTTGTTTGAGTTAGTCTTGCCACTCCCAGGACTTTCCAGACGTGCGTCCCGTCACCTAGGAAGCAGAACAGTGCTCCCCTTTACTGACGTCTGTGTCTCATAGATTTCCCTTGCCTAGTGGTACTGGCCAGCAGCCCAGTACAAAGTCCAGCTGCAGTAGTTAGTGGCTGTCTTTGCCTTGTAATGATCTTAGCAGAGACACCCTGAGTGGTTATCCAATAAGTAAGATTCTAGCTCTAGAACAGGGACAGATGTATTTTAGCAAGTGAAGAAAGCACTCATCATTTCTTTTGCATTTTGTCATTCTTTTTGCATCATCTTTGGAAATAATCACATATTCTCTTTGCACATATTCACATGTTAAATGGCAATTATAGGATTCCGAAGATTAAATTGACCTTGCATTCCTGGGATAAATCCTACTTGGTTATGTGGTGGGTTTTCTTGTTTGCTTATTTTTTGTTTTTCCTGGCACTGGGGATTAAACCAAAAGCCTTCACACTGACTTCCATTCCCAGTCCTTTTTAATTTTTTATTTTTGAAACAAGGTGTCAATAAGTCACTAAGTTACCCAGGCTGGGCTCAAACTTACAATCCTCCTGCCTCAGCCTCCCAAGTGCTGGGATTTCAGGCCAGTGCTACCACACTCGGCTCCAACAGAGTCAATTTTGGCCACCTCTATTTCCCTGGAAATGTATCCACTTCTTCCAAGTTTTCAAATGTTATCTGCATGGACCCCTTCAGACTTCCTCATGATCTTTAAAATTTCGTTTGTTTTCATAGCTGTCTCCCCCAGTGTCTTTTCTTATTTTGTAAATTCATGCTTTCACTTTTTCTTCTTGTTTAAGTAAGCTAGTGGTTTGTCTTATTTAAGTTTTTCCTAAATCCAGGGTTTTGCTACATTAACTCTGCTGTCTTCTGTTCACTATCCTTTTAGTTTCTGCCTTTGTCGTTTATTTTCTTCCTTACACTACTTACTTCATTACTTAATTTGTTGTCCTTCTTCTGGTTTTTAAGCCTGGTTAATTGTTTTATTTCATTTTTTATTTTACCAATAAGTATTTAATGATATTCTTCTTTAAAGATATTATGTAAAATTCTCATTTGTGGTACTTTAGTCATTGTTTCCCAGAAATCCTACCATTTTAGTTTGTATTTCTCTTTCAACCAAAAGTCTTCTAACGAGAATGTGTTCTAAGTTCCAGGTTGTAGGGTCTCTCCTCTTCGTTAGTAGCTTCTACTTTTACAGCACTCACTTCAGAACGTGTTGTTCATAATGGTTCCGCTTCATGAAACTCGCTCTTGGTTACCAAACCCAGAATCAGTTTTCGGGACCGTCCCACAAGCACTTATAAAGCAAATGTGTTCTCCAGCGTTGAGACGTCCAGGGAGCACAGGGTAAGTCTAGGCACTCTGCCCCACTGATCATGCTGCTTGTTCTCTCTCCTTACTTACTTTCTATCCATTTAGTCTTTTATTGAGCGTGGTGTTTAAAATTCTCCTATTAAAATGCTTTTCTGTAAATGTCATGGCATTTTCTGTAGTTTCTGCTTCGTAAGCATTATATCTGTTGCTTGGTGCATAGATTTGCCTGAGTGTTAATCTTGGTGTGGATTTTAGCTCTCAGTATTAAAAAAAGCCTTTCTGTGTAATGCTCAGTACTCTGAGAATGGATTTTACTTTCTCCGATATAAGGGTGACTACATCTGCTCTCTTGTTGTTTCAACTCACCTCATAGATCTTTGCCTGTTTCTTTATTATTTTTTCAGTTCACCATTTAAAATTTTAATCCATTTGGTTTCTTTTCAACTTTCTCATTGTGATCAAATACACGTAACAGATTTACCAGAGGGACCTTTTAACTTGGCTCCACAGCATCCAGTACAGTCAGCGTAACGCGACTTCACCGCCCCATTTCCATGAATTTTCATCCTGTCACACTGAGAAACTCTGCCTGTTACCGCTCATTTCCCAGCTTACCCTCCCACCTGCCCCAGCAACTGTTAACAGCTCTGTTGTTAAAAGTGCGCCCTCTCTGGGCACCTCATATAACCCTACCGCACTTATTTTCTGTGATGGGTTTATTCTGACTGTGACGTCCTCAAGGCTCAACACATTACAGATTTCCTTGCTCTTTAAGGCTGAGTAGTCTGCAAGTCATAGACCTCATAAAGAGATAATATCCAGAATACTTAGAGAACTCCTAAAATTCACCAAAAACAACCAATCCAACTCAGAGTGAGCAAAGGACTTAAACTGACATTTCTCCAAAGAAAATACGCAAATGGGAATCACCACAGCTAAAGATACTCTGTGTCACTATTCACAGGAAAATGCAAAGCAAAATGATAATGAACACTATCTTACAGAAGGACAGCTACCTTTAAAGAAAAAATAAGAAGTAACAAACATCAGAGAGGAAGTGGAGAAATGGGAAGCCAAGGGCACTGTGTGTGGGAATTGAAAATCATGCCACTACAGTGGAAGCCAGTGTGGAGTGTCTCAAAACGGAAAGATGGACTCACTCGGCAACGCAGCAGTTCCCCTGGAACAGGGGGACCCACAAAGACCAAGAGCAGAGTCTGGAAGAGGTGTTTGCACACCTGTGTTCACAGCAGTGTTACACACAACTACTCAGAGGTGGAAGCAGCTGCAGTACCCACTGACAGCCAAGTGGACAAGCACACTGGGGTGAGCGATTCTTGACTTTTAACCCCACAGCATCACTTTATACAGCACATACTTGGATCTTGCTTTCTAAGGAAAATGTCTTCTTTCGGTAGTGGGTGTTAAACACAGGTCCTTTGCAGCAAGCTGCACCTCGGCCCTTTTTTGAACTTTTGTTTTGAGATAGAGTCATGCTAAGTTGCCCAGGCTGGACACAAACTTGGAATCCTTCTGCTTAAGCCTCCAAGAGTGTTGTGATTACAGGCATGTAAACCCACCATGCCCAGCTGGAAATTTTTGTTTTAAATGAGTTAGTTGAACCCTTTTATGTCATTAATGTGATTGACAGTTGTTCACAATTTTGCCATGACATCATGCAACTATGTACTGTGTTATGTCTGCTATGTTTCTGTATGAGGTGAGTATCCCTTTTTTAAAATTAGAAAATGGGGGCTGGGAATTTAGCCCAGTGATTAGAGTGCTTGCCTTGCAAGCACAAGGCCCTGAGTTCGATCCCCAGCACCACAAAAAATAAAATAAAATAAAATAAAATTAGAAAATGTTCGGGTGTTAGGAAAGTTTCTATTATTGGTGCAGTTATTATCTTTATACTCACCACTTTCTGAATGCCCCACCTCCCTTTTCTGTGATCACCTGCCCTCTCAGAGTTGTCAGGCTGAGGCAGTGAGCCTGAACTTCCCACCAGCAGCCACGGCAGTCTGGGCATTCTGTTTCGCACTTTATCCATCTTAACATTTCGGTTTTATTTCTGCTTTGTCGATGCATATATTGCTTGCACATTGGTCCTCCAGTCCTCCTTCATTTTAATTGTTTGTATACGTGTGAGTGTGTATGTGCTTGGTCACCTTCTCCTTCACTCTGTGGAGTGACTTACCCGTCACCTTTGGTTGGGTAAGTCTCATTGTATTAGTTACCTTTCCAGAGCCAGTGGTTTGCAAGAGAGCAGATTCAATACAGGACATTTACAAGTTACAACAGTCACCTACAAGCCAAATGCAGGAAGAGTGCCCAATGTCTATCTGTGCACAGGAGACGCAAAAGATCCAGTCAAGGGCTGGGAGCCCACGGCACTGTCCCGTGTACGTCCGTGTCTGCACTACAAGGCTGAAGAAATCTAAACTGGAACCAGGATACGATGCTCGCAGCAGAGATGAAGACCAGAGCTCCCCTGAAGGAACAGCGGCCACCTCAATGACAGCAAGGCCCCGAGCTCCTTCTTCGACGAGACCAGCCAAGTCCCCTTCGGGAGAACCAGCCACAGCAGAGCTTCTCCTGGGAAACAGCCCGCCGCTATCTTCTGCTCCCGTTCTCTGTGTGTTGTGTTGACAACAATCCTCAGGTGGATCCTCTAGGCCCAGAACCGCACCAGCTCAGTCCAGCTGGGCGCTGTGGCTCGAGGTGACCCTATCAGTCCACCACACTCATCCTGCAGCAGATCTCTCAGAAACGGGTTACGGGGACACAACCCCTCGTCCTCCTGTGCGTGTGTCTGACACTGCCTGACGATGCCTGGCGTTCACGCCCCTCCCTGAGGTGGAGAAGGTGGCTGCACTGTCTTCCTGCCCCGTCGGCTGTTGCCTTTGACACCCAGGGGCTGGGCTGGAAAACGTCCTGGAGTTGTTTTCCCAGATACGGACAGGCCCTTGCAATGTAAGGCCCAGCTGTGCTCTTACCATGAAGTTCCTATAGATTACAACTTTAAATGCCATTTCTATTCACTTTTCCTGCTGTTTATTCAATCACACCAACCGTGCAAATATTATTCCTTCTTTGCCTGTATGAGGTGTGATAAAAAAATAGTGTTTAAATTTTTTAAAAAATTACAGTAAGACATATTCAGTTAATCCCTCTCAAAGTCTTCGCCCTTGGTTTGCACACACCCATCCCATCATTCTTGCCACTCTCTGCAGCACCTCTGGTCCTCTTTCCTGAGTGTCTTTAGTTTTCCTGTCGCAGTTGCCCCAGTGTCCTGAACGGATTTACAATGTCCACCTTTCAAGGTCATTTTGACTTTGGGAAGAGACCGAAGTCACACAGTGCCAGATCTGGTGAGTAAGAGGGACGGAGACACAGTGTCATGGTGTTATGAGCTGCCTTCCCCTGGATGCTGCTCAGCAGCAGTATTCACAGTATTTTTTTAATCACACCTCATAGAGACACTCGGGAGAGAGGACTCTAGAGCTGCTTCAGGAAGTGGCAGGAGCGGTGGGATGAGCATGTTCTAAGCGGATGGATTAATGGCAACGTGCTATTTACTGTAACGCAGTGTTTAAAATTTAAACATCCACCGTATTAACCAATCACCTCCGACTCCTATTTCTACCTTGTGACAGTTAATCTTGGTTCTT
Source organism: Hystrix cristata (assembly GCA_004026905.1). Classification (NCBI taxonomy): domain Eukaryota; kingdom Metazoa; phylum Chordata; class Mammalia; order Rodentia; family Hystricidae; genus Hystrix; species Hystrix cristata. Next base: position 6,663 of record PVJO010027449.1, read on the forward strand.
GACTGGACTGAGCAAGGCCTGGGACGTTAGTAGAGCCCACTTCTGGCCGTGCCTGTGTGTGTCTCCAAGACGGCTGGTCACGAGGGCTCTCGCTTCATGCGTGGGCCAATCCAGACCAGAAGAGAACCTGACGACCTTCCTGGGAGGTGACGGAAGCAGGAGGCGGGGCCTGGCTGGAAGGACTGGATCGCAGGTGTGGCCTTGGGGAGGACACCCTGGCCTTTCCTTGCTCTCTCTGCTTCTGGCCACCATGGGGTAGCAGCCTCCCTCTGCCAGGACGTCCCTGCCGCAGCAAGGGCACCAGAGCCAGCTCACCGCTGGTGGAAGCCTCAAAACCAGGGGCCAAAGTCAATCTGTCCTCCTGTTTTGTCACAGCAACAAAACGCTGACGGCACAAACTGCTTCTTGGTTGATACATTTTGCGTCTTTCTTTGTTTCATTATTCTCATGGTTGATTTCCTGCCTTTATTCCTTACCTTTCATTAGATTTTCATTACGGTTTATTCATTTGGAGTTGTGTTGACATAACTCAGTAGACACTGAGTTTTTTGAGATAATTTTATCATTTCTATCCATTTTTTTCCCTGGGTTTATTCAACTGTCTGTAATTTCTTTCTGTGTTTTGTTGATTTCTATTGTTGGAGTTTACATTTCTGATTCAAAAAATAGTTTTTTATATCCCCAAATGCCTCTTTGAGTATGTGTATTTCATTGTGGAATGTTCACTGACAGTTTTCTTTAGCTTCATGATTTTTTTGCTTGAGTTTGGAGTTTTGATTGTTTATTTTGTGTCATAGATTCTTGTTTTTTTCTTTTTCTGTTAAGGTTTGAATCTTGGTTTCTGCCATTTTTGTGATGGTTCTATATTAATTCATTTTTTTTCTTGTTTGTTCTTAGGCAGTGGGATGTATTTCAGGTTTACTAGCTTAATGGTGGACAGAGCAAAATACAGATCCCTCATGGAACATTTTGCTTGTCTTGGTACCCTCTGGTGTTTTGTTTCTCTTGTCTCACAGGACCTGAGCCCCTCCCCTTTGCCCCTTCTCTCTGTCGTCGGTTCCCCATGCTGGCCTCCTCCTGGCCCCAGCACTGTGTGTGCCGACGGAGGAGTTGGCGCTGAGACCTGGGCTGACTCTGACGCCCGTGTGTGCCAAGCTCCCCCACCTTGTGCCCTCCGGGACACAGCTCCAGGAGCCTCAGTCCCCTTGCCAGTGTCCTCGTCCACTCCGACAGCAGCCCTCTTCCAGGGCCTTCCAGTCTATACCTGGCGCTCACCTCAGAGGGCATGTGAGATGGGACAGACTGCCCGCTGTGATTTTGTCACTTTTAGTTCTTCATCTTCAGTTATTTTGAAATTTGAGCTTGGTGTTATGGTTTGTGTCTAGATGTCCCCCCAAAGCCTCATGTGGTGAGAGATAGCTGGATCTAGAGTGTGTGATTACTAAATTAATCCACTGATCGGTTTGGCATGGTTCTGCTGGGATCAAGGATGTGACGCTAGGATTAAGGGTATTAGGATTAAGGGTGAGAGTACTGCCCACCCTAAAGACAGGTAGCCTGGATAAAATATGAGATACAGGAAGCTGGTTAGCTGCTTGCTTGCTTGCATCCTTGCTTACCTTGCTGACTTCTGCCTGTCTGCCATGCCACCCTGCCTCAGACCCAGCTGACTGTGGACTGAAATCTCTACAAACTGTGAGCCAAATAAACCTTTCTTCCTCTAATTTTGGGTGCCTTGTATTTTGTCCCAGCAACAAGAGAAAAGTAACTAAGACACTTGGTTTTTGTCAGGTTGTACTGCAAGGGTGGTTTTATGTGATTTTATTTTTCTCTCATTTTTATGTCATTGAGGAAATAGTAGGAGACACAGACCTAGGCAGCTGCCATGGTCTTTCACTACATGGAAATCAAAGGATTTACAAGATGCAGTTTATCATTTTGCTTGCCACTGTTTAAAAGCATATAATCTGACACTCTACAGAAATCTAGAAAACACACAACTGACATTTTTCAATGGCCAGCTAACCCAACAACCAAGTAAAAGCCGTTTTCGGGGCTAGGAAGCCGAGAGAGAATTAAAACCCAGAGCGGCAAGCTGCAGGTCTGACTGCAGAGCAGCCGGTGAGTCTGTGGAAGAGGAGGCCTGGAGGAGATGAGGGCTGCAGATGAAATTCCCGAATGATGCTGAGTCTGCCGCAGGACTCACTCACCCAGCAGGAAGAAGGTGCAGATGGGGGCCTCCCGTGGTCACAGAGACAAAGCACGGAAAGTTGTCCTGTCAGCCTGCGCCCTACAGAAACTTGGTGTTTCTGCCTGTTCTTTAGGACATTCTGGGAAACCCCTTCGTGAGGCGGGCATGACAGTGTGTCCTGACCAACAGTCCCTTAGATGGCACCTGGCGGGAGCAAATGCCAAGCCACAAGGAGAAGCAGGGCCTCCATGGGGATACACAGCGTTTTCACAGGGACAGCTTGGCCAGACAGGTGCCACAGTGCACGGCAAAACTCACGGGAAGCAATGCATTGTGCGTCTGGTCGACAAGCAAGATGAATAACATTACTAGATGCCAAGAGCTTCGGGCAACTGGATAATCCACAGAGTGGTTAAGATAAACACGTATGGGAATATGGAAATTAGAGGAGTCAAAAGGAAATGCTAGAATGAAGTATATAATACCTCTAGTTACAAATTTCTCTAGCAGGCTCATCAACACAACACACTGTGCACAGCTGAGAAAATATTAGTTATCTTGAAGATGGATCTGTAAATCACAACTGAAACTCAAAAAGGAGTGGAAAAATGCCAGACCTTCGGAGAGTCACATCACGGTACCCAGTGACCTCACTGACATGTTGCTGGGATCATAAGCAGATAAAGAAGAGAGAGGACAGAGAAGTAGTTGTATGAAGAATAATGGCTGAAACTTTTTCAAGAGCAATGGAAGACACTAAGCTACAGATCCAAGAGTCTCAGAGAACAGCACGCAGCAAAATCTCCAAGCACACAGGCTTACATACCCCTCCAGGCATGTCATTCAAATTGACCAAGAATTTTAAAAGAGAATGGCTGAAGGCAGCCAGAAGAGAGACAAGAGACACTTTTTATGGAAAAAGAAAATCAAAGATAGGAAGTGCAGCAAATTCTTGTCAAAAGCTATACAACATAGAGAACAATGGAATGGTGTCTCTGAAGTATGAAAATAAAAAAAATTAAAAAAGAAAAAAAAAAGAAAATCAAACTGTCTTCCCAGAGTCTAATGTTTGGTGAAAATATCTTTCAAACCTGAAAGCAAAACAAAGATTTTTCAGACAGATAAAAGCTATAAGAATAGTTAGCAGATTTACAAAATTAAAAATATGAAATGGCAGACTGCAATGTAGATTGCACAAAGAAATGAAAAGTGCCAGAAACAGTAAAATTAAAGTAACTTTGAAAGACATTTCAGGCCAGGCACAGTGCTGCACAGCTGTAGTCCCAGCACTCGAGAGGCTGAGGCAGGAGGATCACCGCAGGTTTTACATAGTGAGCTCAAGGCCAGCCTAAACTACATAGCGAGACCCTCTCTCAAAACAACAACAACAAAAAGACATTTTGTTCGTATTAATTGTAATAATTTTTAAATGTAATTGAATCTCCAAAGGAACAGAGAAACCATTAAAAAGGGAACAAACATTACGAACATGTAGTACTATAAAATTAAAATTGAAAAGACAAAATAAATCAAAACATTAAAAAGCAACAAGGATGCAAAAGCAAATATATGGGTGACAGCACAGGGTAGCTGGAAGCCCACTGTTTTAGGACCTTATACTTTACATGAAGGGATGTAACACACCTTAAAGAGAGACTGCAGTAAGTTAAAGATATGTAGCCAAGGTCTAAGTCCAACACTAAAAATGCTTTAAGGTACGAATCACAAGTTGATAGAAGAAATAAAATAGAAGCATATAAAACAACCCAAAGAAGACAGAGGTGGAAAAAAAAGAATAAAGAACTTTGTTCATATGTCCAGTTGGAAAAAAAATTTTTAAAAAAAGCAAGACCTAACTAAAAAAATCTTATGTTAAACATAAAGACACAAATAGCCTAGAATTTAAAAGATGGGACCATATACCACGTAAACATATAAAAATAAAACGGAAGTGGCTCTGTTACTGTCACACAAGGTGGACTGCACATGAGGAATATTGTCAGGGAGACAAAAGATCAGAGCCTTGTTAAAAAGTCAGTTTGTCAAGAAGACACAAAATGACATGAATACACGTGTGTGTGCGTACAGCCCAGCATTCTAGAACACAGACAAGTAGAAATGATAGAAATGAAAAGTAATGGTTAAATCTGCACATAAATCTGAATATATCAACATTTCCCATCAGTCCTTGATAAAGGAAGCAGCCACAAAGAAGACACAGAGGACTGAACAACATCACCAGTCACAACCACCCTCCTGACCTCTGCAAGGCATACTTCACACCAGGACGGCATCCTCCACCAGTGCAGTGGAGCATTCACCACCATACACAGTGTTTCAGCCACAAAACCAAGAGCAACAAATTTTAAAACATTGAAATTATACAAAGTACATCTGGTCCCAACAGAAATAAACCGGAAATCAACAATAGAAAGCAATGTAGAGAAACCCTCTAAATATTTGTAAATTTATATGATGTGCTTCTCAATAACCCAGTGTGCAAAGAAATTATACAGGAAATATGAAAATATTTTTAATTGAATGAAAATGAAAATAATGGGTCAAAATTTGTGGAACCCAAGCAATGCTTACATGGAAATTGATAACACTAAATGTCTGTATTAAAATACATATGATTAAAATTATTCACAATATGAAAAAGGAAACAGAAAATATCAAGATACTATTCAAAACAGGCAAATTTGTGTGAGATCAAAGAGAACTGTTAGAAATGAGGGAAAAAACTATACTGATCAACCTAGAATTCCATACCCAGCTGAACTATCATCTGCCAGTGCTAAGACAGGCTGAGTTTAACATTGGTACTAGTCATCTTAGGAGAACTTCATAGAGAATACAGGAGGAAAGGAAAAGATACTGTGAGAAACAAGGATGAACCAAAAAACAACAGCTGTGGGGACAAACCTGAGCAAGCGTTCCCTGAACAAAGCAAGAATAGAAAAGCTGTCTATACCTAAGCACAGTCAAGCAGCACACAGGCTCTTGTCTCCATGATCTTAACCAGGCTGGCTGAAGTGCTGCTGGCTGGAATCTTGAGGCAGGAGTGTATGTGGTAACACAGAGTTAGGAAGGGAGATGTCCCTTGTATCACCATTGCCTTTAATAGAGCTGGCCCTCCACATCTGTGGGCTCTGCATCTCAGGATTCAACCAACTGTGGGTTGAAAATACTCCTGAAAAAGAGTTATGACAAGGCAAGAAAACACAGCAGGATGGAAACTGTCTTCTCTCTGAGAGTCAGGGCAGAGTAGGGAAGCATAGCTAACCTACCTTGAAATTTGGACTGCTGCTTTAGATCTCTTTTGATTAGTATTCACATGTCTTATCTTCCTCCATCATTTTACTTTCAAGCTAGTTGTGTCTTTATATTTAAGGTGGGTTTCTTCTAGGCAGCATATAGTTGGATCTTGATTTTTTTTGTCTAATCTGATAATCTCTGCTTCTTGAACAGATAGTATATAGTTTCATGAAAACTTTCACTAAATTTGCCTTATAATTCTACTATCTGTAGAAGTGTCTGTGGTACTTCTGGGTAAATCTGAATTCTTTGTTTTCATCTCATGATCAATGATACTCTATTGCTTATTTGCACGCTTGTCAATTATTCTTTGGAAATCAGCTATCTTGAATTTTACTTTGTTGTGTGTTGGATATTATTTTATTTTTTAAAATAATACTGAGCTTTGATCTATTTTGCCGAATTAAGTTACTTTGAAGCAGTTTGATTTTTTTTAATGAATTACATTTATTAAACTTGGAGATGGACACCCTTATAAGGGCAGTAACAAACAAAAATAGAAATCGGTTTAGACTCCAACAGATAATAATCAAATGAAGTGTATAAGAGACTTTGTTTAGTTTTAAGGTTGATAAATGGTCCTTAAATTAGAGCAGATTGTACTAGGATGGTTTGTGTGTGCTCCAGGCTAGCTGGGAGACAGGCTTAGCTAACTGAAAATAGTTGTCCCCACCTCACACTGTTATGATGCCACTTCAAAGTACTTACTTAAATCCCTAATTGAAAATCAAGAGGTACCCAGTGCCCCTGCTGCCTTCAAGATTTGGTTATCACTTAGAAAGGCAAATTCAAACATATGAGGAAGTGCTTCCTTAAGACCTGAGCTGGGAACAGCAGCAGTGAGAGGGGACTTTTTTGAATGTGCTTGTAGATACAGTGCAGATTGGAGCTGTGGTGCAGTCAGACTAACACAGGTAATCGTATCCTTTCTGTTTGGCTACTTTTATTATGAGCAAGCCCTTGACAAAGTCTCTAATGTAGATAATGGGAATGCTGGAAACTTGAGTGCCTGGTACCCTAGATTGTTATGTCTGCTCCTCAACATTAACCTATTCAAACATTTCTCTTTAACTAAAGCAGAACATAGCATGTGTGGAAAAAAGAACATGATGACTTTCCGTACAACTTTACTGATAACTAATAACTACAGAGTCCGTGGCATGTAAGTCAGTTTGATCTTTTTGAGGCTTGTTTCTAAGCTTTTTTTCATGGGATTAAGCAGTATTTATTTTAATATTCCTCATGATTGTGATAATTTCGAATGTCCCATGTCTCAGGACTTTTTCCATGTTTACTGGCAGAAACACCATCTATTTCTGGCCTGTATGAACTATGGAAGTTGTTCTTCCTGTTCTTTAAGATGGTTTCTTTCTTCTTTCTTTCTTTCTTTCTTTTTTTCTTTTCTTTTCTTTTGTTCTTTCTCTCTTCCTTTCTTCCTTCCTTCCTTTTTTTGGGAGGTGCTGGGGACCAAACTCAGGGCTTTGTGCTTGCTAGGCAAGTGCTGTACCAATTGAGTTAAGTCCCCAACCCCGAGGTGGTTCTTTCTTATCCTTGAATGTTGCCTCACAGCCACTTGCTGACCTGTGCTCTGCTGCAGCCTTGGCCACTATTCTGCAGACCTCTGCCTCTCTTCCTATCACATGGTGAGGACCAGAAGCACGTGTGCATGCATGTCTTTTGGTCTATCTCTAGCCATGTCTCTAGCCAGGACTCAATGAAAGCTGCACCTTGATGACCTTACCTAATTTATTTCTTGAGACAAGATATGTTAATTAGCTGTCTTGTAGCTAAACACAGTACCTGACACACATAACTTAAAGGAGGACAGGTTTAATTTGGCTTACAGTTCATGGGATTCAGTCCATGATCAGCTGGCTCCAAGGCCATAAAATATCATGGTGGAAGGGCATGGTGGGGCAAAGCTGTTCAGTTAATGGTGCCCAGAAAGTAGAGCACAAGAGAACAGCACCAGAGAAGAAGGGATGAGAGGCCAGATATAGTACCCAAGGTCATGCCTCTCTGACCCACACAGACACATTAGATGGCACCCAGGCTCATCAAGTTGACACAATGAAGCTTAACCACCACAAAACAGTAGACAGAAGATGAGGATGTGCACACCCTGCTGGTGCAGTGAGCACCATGCCCACAACAGAAGGATGGCTTGGGACACTTCAGAGTGTGTCCTGGCCCGGGCGCCCCAGCTTGTACCTGGTCAGTAGCACCAAGGACACATACAGCAAGGTTATGCAGAGGGGGCTGGGCAGAAAGAGGCAGAATGACCTCTGGAGAAGGGAAGTGACCTGGAAAACAAGTGTCCAGGCCCAGAAGCAGTTCAGGCACCAGGATGATCAGACCCACAGAACAAGCCAGGCTCACCACGGCCATGCTGCTGCTGCTGCACTCAATGGCCAAACAGTTCTTGGCCAGCTTTGCCAAGCAACACAGACAGCACAGGCAGCATGAGGGTGTCCGACTCCCACATGTGGTTGGCTCTGGATTCCCGGAACAAAAGTGCCTCCACTGATCTCACCTGGTGGGTATCTGGGGGTGACATGGCTGGGTGACCATCGTGTCTCCTCTGTGGCTGTGGTTTTATCAAGGTTAGTAGTTTTCCAAAGTTAAATGGATAAAGGAATCATGCCTTAACTATCAATCTTGATCACTATACTTATTTTTTCTCCACAGAAAAGAATTCAAAAAATGATAACTATGAAAAGCTCTCAGTTCTGAGCAAAATCCTTCAAAATACTGGAAGATTTCCAAGTAACTCGAAAGAACAGACAACTGACTCCTGGTCTGGGGCTCATTCTGGGCAGAGGAAGAGACAAGTCTCCCTCCGTTCAGCAGCTGCTGCGCACAGCCCAGGGAAGGCAGGGCACTCAGCCCCTTTGTTAACCAGCTTTCCATCACCACAACAGAATCCCTGGGAACCTCAGCCTAGCGGAGGTGAGATTATTGTGGCTCTTGGTTTCAGAGGTTTCAGTCCATGGTGGGCTGGCTCCATCGCTTTCTGTGCTGAGGCAGAAGCATCGTAACAGAAGGGCCAGCTCCTCCTCCTCCGGGATGGACGGGGTGATGCTTGTGGGGTATATACACAGAGCCTGGCACACATGGAGCTCTGGGTCTCTCCCACCTGAGCCTATGGGGAAGGGGACAAGCACGGTTGTGACCCCTCCTCACACCACTGCCCATGGGTTCTTTTTCTTGGGAAGAGCATCCCACCCACAGGATGGTAGAGGCTGGATTGCCTTTCCTTTCTTGGAGACATTTGGGTTTTGTGTGCTTGCTTATTTTTAATGACTGAATAAGGTATGAGGGACTCAGGATTTCAGGTGACCAGCAGAGGCTTCAGTGTGACAAAAGGACTTCTTCCAGTGTGAGGCCAATGTCACCAGGAGAATCGAGCAGCCACCTGGCCACTGTGTGCCTCTGAGGGCAAGTGGGAAGTAGCCACACTTACAGCAGAGAATGCCATGCAGCCACCCGCCTCTGCTCACTCCAAATACCACTGTACTCGGGCTGGGTCCAAGCCTCTCCTAGAGCTGCAGGGCCAGAGATGCAACCCTTGGGGACAACTAGGGCCCTTCTCATGGAAATCTCTGTCTCCAAACAGGAAACAGTATCCAGTAGCTGAGTGGACACATCCCAGAAGAGCAGCAGGGCAGCCAGTGCTCCCAGGCAAGGCAGCAAGACCAGCAAGGACTCACCTCCATCCTTAGGACAAAGCAGGCCCACACATGCGTGCACGCACGTGCACGCGCGCGCACACACACACACACACACACAGAGTTAACCATCCCATAAAGGAAACTTGTTTTACCTATGTGAGCCCAAACTGAGTTACTTTACTTAAATATAAGGTCCAAGGTGTATAGGTTTTGTGAGACGTGGTCTTGTTTATAAAACCCTCATGGATTGCTGGCTTTCTCTCCCTCACCCTGATCAATGGGAGCCCAGATGGCAAGGACCTTCAAAAGCTAGAGCTGCACGAATTCCAGTGATGACCTCAACACACTGTCTTCTCCCTCAGTGATGCACGCAGTGAAGTCAGTGCTGCTGGGGTTTTGTTGAGTTCAGGTGCCCTGAGGCCTGTACTCTTGGAAGCAAATTTAGGAGCAAAATCAGACACGTTAGCATTGGCCAGCAGGCAGCAGGTGATGAGGGCTCCAGAGGTGACACATGTTGAAGACGTGCCTCTCAGGTGGAAGCAGCCTTCTGCTGTCCCCGGCATCAATTGGTGGCACTCTCACAGAAGGAAGCATCCCAACAGCACAGAGATGGGTGGCATGAGTGGGCGCTGCCATCCTGGACAGGAACTGATGGCAGGGTGATCCCACTATGTATTGCAGATTCGGGGAAAGGTTGGAAATACTCGCTGGCTCTGTATGGTTTCAGTTTTAAAATTTACTGAGGCTAGCTTTATGGCCAAATGTATGGCTGATCTTGGCAAATATTCACCCAGAACTTGGAGGAAGGTGGATTCTGTAGTTGTTGAGTGCTGCGTCCTGCAGAGTCAACAGGGAGTCCTGGGGTTGAAGCTGTCTCCTTACCAATTGATCTTTTTCCTTACCAATTGATCTTTTGTCCGCTGGTCACCAAGAAAGCTGAGATAAAGTCCATGCTGTCTTTGTGAGGGATTTCTTAGCTCTGTGTGTTTTGCTTTATATTTTCCTAAGCTAGGTTATGATGCTAATCTGCTAGGTTTGGTTTAATGCTTTATTGCTGTTACTGAGAGGATACGAGAGCCTGAATCTAGCCCCCAAACATCAGTTCATTCATCCACCCCCCCACACCAACAAGAGTACCAGAAAAGACCATAAAAAGAGAAGACGAGTTTACTTGTGCATTGGCCAGGTTGAGAGGGCAGCCAGCCTGAACATGTCTACTACCTCACTGTGTTCCCTCCCTCACTGCTCCTTGCTTGAAAAGACCCTCAGGCACCGTGCACAAGGAGTTTACCTGCACTGGCCAGCATGTAGAAGTCCTCCAATTTGTAGAAGGGTAGAACCAAAGCCAGAAATGGGCACATGTGGGTTTCCCCAGGCTTTGCCCACCAAGGCCCAGGAAACATGGAGTCTTCCACTGCACGGCTGGGCTGGCAGTTTCCAGTCTCAGCGTGGGCAGGCTGGACAAGCAGCCTGTCCTTTTTAATGACCTAATGTTTACGGGTCCATTTGAACCCTCCAACACATGCTATGACATGCTCCTCTCACTCTGCAGTATTCCCTTTGGCCCTAAATCTACTTTACATGATAGTACCATGGCCGCATTAACTTTCTTTTGGCTGATGTGTGTGCCTACCTCATTTCCTTTCTGTTACTTTCTATAGCATGATATTTCATGTATGTCTCTTTTTAACAGACAACAAACAGGAAGACTTTTCCTACATCCAGCGCTTTTGTCATTTAACTGGACTAGTTAATCCATCCATATTACATCTAACTGGAGGTACAGCTAGGTTTTTAGCTACTATATACTATTTGTTTTTTATTTGTATCACATGCATAAATTTTCTCTTCTTTCACCTTATTTGGATTAATCAAGTATTTTCTTCCATTTTTCCCTCATTCAATTGTTGACTACATACTCTTTTAATATTATTTTGAATAATATGTTAGAGACTACAATATGCACATTCTTGACTTACCATTATCTAAAATTGGTATGTCTATCACTTTCTGAATCATATAAGGATGTGACAATTCACTCAACCATTTTTGCAGTTTTTTTGTTACAAATTTTAATTCTACTTATATTTTAAATATCACCGATACTATCATCATAATGCAGTCAGTAGCCACTTAGGTTTGCGGATACTTTGGTCTGCGCTCTCCGTGCTGCTTTACTCTCCAGTCAGCTTTCAGAACCGCTGACCGGCACATATTCCGGCCAGCTGAAGAGCTCTTTTTAGTATTTTATTGTGAGTCTATCAGAAAAATTCTCTCAAGTGTTTATCTATCTGGAAATATATTTGTTTTATGTTCATTTTTGAGGAATAATTTCACTAGGTCAGCAGTCAGGGAACTGGCACCGCAGAATGGAACTTTAATAGACCTTTTTATCCTTTCAAGACAAGTGGCGTCTCTACAGCTCCCAAGACCTAGAGCATGAATGGCCAGCTCCACCTCTCCTCACCCAGATGAACAGAGAGAATGTGCAGATGTTGGCCTGGAAGGTCAGAGTTCAGTCTCGTTTCCACAGAGAAGGGAGGAGACAAGCCTGAACATGTCTACTACCTCACTGTGTTCCCTCCACCACTGTTCTTTGCTTTTAAAAGACCCTCATGCACTGTGTGCAAGGAGATGAGGATTTGGGTGATAATACTCTTCCATCTCCTCAGTGGTAGCTTTGAATACCTCTTTTTCCTTTCACTGAAATGACGACTTCTTTTGATGGGATCAGCAGCAAGCAAACGAACCTGAATGTAGGGCCCCAAGTGGTGAGCCAGCCAGGAGTGGCTGATATTGGTTTGAGGATCTCCCCATAGTTCCACAGATCTTTCTAGATCTTCTGAGCTTTGTCATTTTAAATGCCCATGACTATTAAAATTCTTTTCATTTATTTATTTAAAAATTTTTTTGGTACTGGGAATTGAACTCAGTGTCATGTGGTTGCTAGGCAAGTACTCTACTGCTTGAGCTAAATCTCCAGCCCCTAAAATTCCTTTCATACCTCTTTCAAGTGGATTCACTTATGGACATCCTTATTATCCATGACAGTTCCCTTTTGGAAACATGGGAATTTTATTAGAAACTAATTTATTGGGGCCAATGCAAATATTCAAGTTCAAAAGCCCCAGAAAACACCCCAAAGATGTTTACGACACATTGCATTGTAGTGTGTGTAGATGATATTTTGGGTCTTTTTTTTTCTTTTTTTTATATGTTGGGTCTTGACTATAACTTTTGAGAGGTGTTTTTCTTTAGCAAAAATTGGTTTAGGACATCGATTTGTATTTGTCAGATGTTTTATGTTTTGTGGGCAATGTAGAGGTAACTGTTAAAAATTAAACTAGATGGATATTTAACTAAAACATCTGAGTTATTTATAATTAATTTAAAATATTAAATCCATGTATTCTGTCCTTAGAATTTATAAATGATGATGCATTTGGATCAATTAAGTGTATTTAAGATTGCATATTGCGAGCTCCGGACTCCATTTTTGGAGCGAGGCTTGAGCTTGCAGGTCAGGCACTCCCGGCGCGGATCTGCGTTGGCTCCGCCCCATCCCAGGGAAGACAGCTCAGGACTCCATCGTGGGCAGGAGGCTTGAGCTTGCAGGTCAGGCCGCTTCCGGTAGGGATTTGCGCTGGCTTGGCCCCCTCCCGGGAAAGACAGCTCCGGACTCCATCTTTGGAGCGAGGCTTGAGCTTGCAGGTCAGGCGCTCCCGGCGCGGATCTGCGTTGGCTCCGCCCCATCCCGGGGAAGACAGCTCCGGACTCCA
>PVJO010027450.1:0-19628 GCA_004026905.1 Hystrix cristata
GCTCTTGAAGAGCTTCCAGCAGTAACAGCTAACTCCTCCAAAGCACTTGCTGTCTACTGGGTACTGCTCTAAGAACTTCATACTTAATAACTTATTTAATACTCCCTAAATAAACCTACAGGAAAGTGATGTTATTATGCTTATTTTAGAAGGAGAAAAGTGGGGCACAGCAAGATTGAGTAGTCTTGCCAAAGATCACATAGGAAATAACAAACCGGGATTTGAACCTGAGCGGCAGGATGGCTGCAATGACTGCACCCTTAACAACAGCCACACCACGTCTTGGTCAAGCGAGCTGGTCCCTCAAGTGCAATCTGACAACCCCAGCCATCCATTCTGTGACTGTCGCTTGTACTCGCACACGCAGAGACGTCATTGTGCACACCATTCAGCTCAGCTGACTTTTTCTCCACAACCAGACATTCTCAGCAATGGAAATATTGCCATAATCGACATTCTGGTGCAATCTTTTATCTCGGTATAGGACAGCACTGTGAGTAGCATCTGCTTAGTGGATGTACACGATTGTATGCAAAATTGTCACACTGATAAGTATGTACCGTCATGTGCTGTGCAATGACGTTTCAGTTGACGATGTGACATGCAGTCCCACAATATTAAGTGAAATAAATCAGACACACAAGCTTAAATATCACATGGTTTCTCTTATATAAGAAGCCAAAAATATAAATAAAAAAGCAAAATAAAAGATAGATAGTAAGTAGGGAGATAGGTATTTCTCAAATGGGAAGGAGATCAAGAGATGAAGGGAATGGGGAGGGAGAGGAGGGAGAAGGGATCCAAAAAGGAACTAAGATGTGTTAAGTAGCTCTACCAACTTCCTGCAAGGAATGTAGGCATTACGTGCGACAAATGTGTACTAATAAAAATTAATTTAAAAGATTATAATGGAGCTGGAACATTTTCATCACTTAGTGAGGATAAGTGAGGCTGGAGTCATTGCACACATTCCTCACATGTTGGCGATGATGCTGTTGTAAACAGACCTGGTGAGCTGTCACTGGAGAAAAGAACTCTGAGCAACATTGTGGCCATTCTTTTAAGATTACAATACACAGTGTATTAACTATAGTTATTCTCTAATTATTTTGTTAGGAAATTTCATTTTATTTTTTCATGGAAGTAAGAAGAGTGCTTTCGTATTTTCTTTATTAGTATCTACTTGTATTATATTAAAATAAAGTAGTAGCGCACATACAATTACAACATAAGCAGCTATGAGCAGTGTATAATACTTGATAATAATACTAAAAAACTATATAACTGACTTTTAAGTTCATCAAATTATACTTTTTATCACTACTTTAGAATGTACTCCTTCTACTTACATGAAAAAAAAAGTATCTTATAAAGTAGTATGCCATTTTGTGCTGGCAGTAACTTCATTTTTCTGGAGTTTACTTTGTCTCTTGATTTCTCAGAATGTGTCCCTGCTATTAGATGACGCATGACTATAATTAGGAAGGAAAGGGGCGGGGCACTAGAAAAGAGCCCAGCAGAGCAACAGGAAGCCCTGGCTTTGTCTGCAGCAAGGAAGGGATCAGGGCCACAGAAGCAACCTGTGGAATGAGGACAACGTCTGTGGGGTGAAGAGCAGGCAATGGAGGGGTGACAAAGACCTTTGCAGGCTACAGGGAGGTCACTTGCGAGCCTGTAAGTGAACAACTCTATATGCTTGGGAACCAGAGGAAAAATATGTAAAAGGAAGAACTCTCCTGAGAAGGCTCCAAGTGGATTGTATAATGCATACCTCACGCTATATAAGAAAGAAAACATTTTGCTGTACAGGAGCTTCTCTTGGGATCCCATGTGGTGGGTCTCTACTCGAGCACCCTCTAGTAGGTGCTTGCTGGGTTTCTGGATGACTTTGGCGTGGTCTAGTCAAGGACCAAACCAGACCGAGGGCTCCGAGGCAGCGTTGCCACTTGCATCTGTTTCGCTTGAGGCGGAGTCATTCCCCGGACTTGGCTCGGGCCCAGGATCTGAACACTGGAGTTCTGTGCACTTTATATAGGAAATCCTGGAGCACAGGAACTAAATGCAATGGCCGAGGGTTGGGAGACAAGGGAGGCAGGGAGTGAGCACTTCTGACAAGTGCCCCGTGCACTTTACACACATTATCACCTCCTTTAAGCTCAGATACTCTTTCCTGAACAGAATTGTGACCCCTCTTCACCTGCGAATGAAGTCAGACTGAGTGAGGCCGTGACTCACCACGAATGACGAGCTGGTGAGCATGCAGCTTCCCTGAAGGAGAGGTGTTTCCTTGTAACACTGCCCCTTTGAACCCAGAGATCGTCCTGCCCAATGGCAGCCCAATCCTGACTCCATCACTGTCTGCTCAAAGTGCTGTACTGCAAGGAAAGAGGGAGGGAGGAAATGAAAAAGGCAGAGCAAGAGTGAGAAAGCTAACTGTGCTGAACTTAAGGGTGAGAAGGTGAGAGCAATGGTTTCTACTTTCGCTCTGCCTTTCCGTGCATTCACAGCCTAGAACTTTTCTCCTTACTTCTCTGAGCGCAGGTCTGCCAACTTGTTAAACTGCAGAGGGGCGTCGTAAACATTTCCCACAAGGCTGCTATGAGAATTATGTGAAATAGAGCTCATTAATCCCTAAGCTGTATTTGCTAGCTGCATAGCTTTAGGATACTTTTCTAAATCCTTGGGGCCTCGTTGTCCTCTTCTGTAAAGGGGGCTAATAAGAGTTCCTACTTAAAAGATCTGTTTAATGATTTAAAGAAACACTGTGTGTAGAGTGTCTGAAACAGTTTCTAGTCTGCCATGATGGTCATTGACAACTGTAATACCATTACCGTTTACTCCAGGGTTTGATACATAGTAGGTGCTCAAGAGAAACTATGAAGCCCAGGAGGATTGCTCAAGGAATAAGAGAGAAAGAGGTTAACGGTACAATAGGTAGAGTTGGAAATGAGAGAGAGAGAAGCCTGGTTGCCTCCATTCAGGGGGGCAGTAATGCTGGAGGGAGAAGAAGGAGGCCTTTGACTTCCCCCCACACCCCTCCTCTTCACCCCACTCCTACTCTTAGGAGTTTGATTCTCTGATGCTTTCTTTGCCCCTGGGAAATTCCTCATTGACATTTTCAGTGGGGAGTAGGGCTGTTTTAGAAGCTCAATGATTTTAACAAAATGAAGCAAAACCCTCTGGCAGTAATTTGCCAAGCTGTGGCAAGCGTTTCGGAAGAAAAATGGCATTCCAAGAGCTGTCAGGGGCACCGGGCATCGCTCAGCCAACCATAAAAGTGATGTACCATCCTAATTGCTACACCCTCCGTAATTATCTTCCCAGCCTATATGTTACTTGTTCTGACTTCCTAGGTACCTGGAAGAAGTCTTTAAAATCAAACAAGTAGACTAGTAGACTAGCATCAGGACTTCACCATTGAGTCACGGTATGAACTCAGGTGAGCTGTTTCACCCCCTCACTGCCACCACCATTCCTTCTGAAATTTAAGTAAAATAAAGGGGGCGAATGGGACTGGCTGTCTCACAGCCCCTTAGTCTAGAATCTGAATCATATTCATGGAAAAGGGGATGACTTTGGAGCCCATCTGCTTGTAGCTCTCTAGCTAAAGAGTTCTTACATATGTGCAGAATCGTGTGCATGATTGTAAGCATTGTTCCATGAGGAGAGGATGACAGCCTTTATTGAATGCTCCAGAAGATTCATGACCCCAAAAGTGCTGTAAGGATTGCCGGTGTCTGAGTGCTCCGTGAGCCCATGTTTGGCTCTGCTGATAACCTGCACATGAGCACTGTTAGGGGCTCGTCACTTTGGACTGAGCCCCCTTAGCAGGCCCAGCAGACCAAACCCAAAGAGAGCGACTCACGCTGAGGTTCCACACCACCAAGCCAAAGCCAAGCTGTTTGTCTGGAGGAATCAGAGATGATACCCAAACCCTCAAACAGGCCAGTTTTAGCAGGCATGAGGAAGTCCTCTCAGTTTTCACCTTTACAAGGAAAGTAGCTCTGAAATGACCAATTTGCTTTTTGTTGTCTGTTTATGCTTTTCTCAGACTTTCTCTTTGCACAAAGCCAAACCACTCAGCCAATCAGAATGCTCAGTCTGTTTTACAGACTTGAGAAGAGCAAGCAAAAGGCAATTAAGATCATTAATCTAAATTTGTAATTTTATTTTTGGACAGCACGAGCATGTCTTGGTGGTGCCCTCCACGGAAACCAGAAACCCAAGGTAAGTAGTTTCAGGCATAGGCACCAGTGTGCTGTTTTGGACTCAGAACACATGATTTTATTCCTCTGGGCTTCGGTTTCCTCATCTGTGAAACAAGAGACAGTGTAAATCAAGAGCTCAATAAGGCACAGTGGCAGGTCTGGCAACTGTTATTTCCCTGTAATTCTTCCCTCTTAGCTCACCAGCAGGGACAGTATCTAGGGAGATAAAAGAAGGTCAATAATGTGAATGGGAAACTTCTCACCATCTGGTCCTCCTCTGGCCTTGAGTTTCTTTGTGTCTGTTCTCAACGGTAGCTTTTGTGGTTCTTTGGAGGCCCCTACCGATAGTGACAGCTCCCTGGAATCCCCTGGATGCAGCCCGTGCCTTTCCTGCTGCTCATTTTATCTCTCACCTCACACCCCATCTGTGGTCTACCCGCCGGTGCTGTTGACTGAGCCCCTTTGCCCTTCCTACGGCTCTCTAAGGTAGAGTCTAGGGCAGCCCCTGTTCACATGCCTACACTTGGTCCACGAGCAGCATACATCTTCGGCCTGCCTAGATCTTCTTCCACTGCCCCCGAACCCTTGAGCCAGCCTCTTATCCTTTTGATTACTCAAGCAGGAGCCAGACCCCAATCAGCTCCCACATGCTTTCTACCTTTGGTGGAGGTAAATTTGGGTTTTGACTTCCTCCTTTCTAAGTCCTGCAGAATGTTTTGCACCTTTCTTTGGAATAGGCTATCTCTTGTTGCTATGATTTGAATGAGTCCCCCAAGGTTTATGTATTGGAAACTTCCCCAAGGTCATATGTTGATAGTATTTGGAGGTGAGAACTTCAATGGTTAGATGAGATAGTGAGGTCGGCCCGTGGTGCATTAATGGCTTTACATAAGAACAAGAGAGATCCAAGCATACACACTCACTTTCTCACAAGCAGCCTCTCCTGCTCTTCTGCCTTCTGCCATAGGACTGCACAGTAAGAAAACCCTTATGTCGGCTAGTGCCATACTTTTGGAATTACTAATCTTAACCCAAATGAATTTATGTTCCTGAATCACCCAGTCTCAGATATTCTGTTATAACATGAAACAGATCGTGGCACTTGCCTTGAGGCCTTGGCAGAATATATCAGAATACATCCATTTTAAAAGAATCCCACACAAACAAAAAGCTATAAGGATTTATTCCCTGAAGGGATGGAGAAAGAAAAGTGGTACAATCAGAGACAGCTTCCTAGAGAAAGTGTTACTGAAGATGGATTTTGAAGGATAAATATGAACTTATCCAGTGGCCATTGAGAGAAAGGCTATTTGCAATGGCCACAACCACAGACGACTCAGAGGCAAGAGGAGAGCCTGGTATACTCCATATACATAGACTGCACACAACAGATAAAGTAGAATAAGGATGAGACTTCAGCCAACCTAACTTAATTCAAATCCAGACTCTGTTCTTTCACTTGATGGCCTTAGGTAAGTAACTCAACCTGGGTTTCTCAACTAGACTGTTGATGTTTGAAGCCAATGGTTACTCATTATAAAATTAGAGATTACCCAGGTGTGGTGGCACATGCCTGTAATCCCAGCACTTGAGAGGCTGAGGCAGGAGGATCACCTTGCGTTCAAGGTCAGCCTGGGCTACACAGTGCGTTCAAGTTCAGTCTGGACTTCATAGTGAGACCCTGTCTCAACAAACCAAAAAAAAAAAAAAAAAATTGGAGATTGGAATCTGTTTTTTAGAATTGCAGATCCTCAGGCTCAATGGCGAGAGCTCTGCCTCAGCAGGTCTGGCTGGAGACCCAGGGTCCGAAGGTGGGAGGTCTGCGGGCCACCGTCTGCAGGCCTCAGACAGCCTCCATCAGGTCAGAGCCCCGCGGACAGCGGGTGCTCCACAGCACTCTGAATGATGAACGCAAGAGTCAAATGAATCTGTTTCGATACAGCTGGCCCTAGAAGACGCTCCCAGGAGCCAAATGTGGCTTCCCAGGATATCTCTGCACATTTCCAGCACAGAGCTGACAGCCGCCTCCAGAGGGGTCTTCGCACAGGAGGGGGCAGGGCCATCTGCCCGACCTGGGGACGCTAACTAGTCAGACCTGGCCATGTGAGGAGGCAGGAAGACTCCAATGACGAAGCCCGCGGTGCTTTAGGGCCTTTCTGTGTCACCGCAGAGAGAAGAGGAGCCAGGGAAAGCTGAACCCCGCGATGCTTTGCAAAGAGCAGCAAGCTGAGAGGGAGTTAGCACCACTAGGAGGAAGGACACAGAGCCTGGCGGTCACACACACCTGGGGTGTAATCCTAGCAGACTGGAAGCACCGTCACCCACCTCGGAAGAGGGTGTGTGAATTCAGTGAGGTGCAGGGAAGACAGGTGTTGAGGCACACGAGGGCGCTGGAGCGTGGAGGGGCAGAAGCCACTCCCAGGGTGAAAACCAGTGAAGATCACCACAGGGAGGCTATTTCATCCAAGCCTCCTCTAGCAGACAGCCGCTGTCATTAGAGTTCGGGGCGATTCAAAGGCAGAGTGGGGTGGGTGGGAAGACTTCCTAATGGAAAAATGGGACACGTGCGGCATTCTCTGATTGGAAGTTGTCGGCAGGAAAGCTGGAGATGGCTAACTAGAACGGGCTGTCTTAGGCGATGAGTTTGGAGAGTGTACTTGGCCTTGTCTGAGTGCTTCAGAGTGGGAAGCTGGGAGAGTAAAGAAAAGGAATCAGGCAGGCACTGATCACGTCTTACCATTCCGGGCTAATGGCTGCTGGGGTTGGGTTTGGCTTCCTAGCAGGGTGCCACAAAGGGTACAGGACAGAGTCTACGTATGGTCCAGTCAATGTCCATCAGTGTACTCGGGCCCTCACTGGGCACTGACTGTGCATTTGATTGCCAAATACTTATTGAAGGCTTCTCCATAGTCTAATCACCAAGCGCACTTCTGTGAGCAGGGAAGTCCCGCTGCCCTCATAGAGCTGCCTAACTCCCGTGTCAGGCTGAGTCACAGACCTCCATAGTTACAGAAATCTACATTTGGTCTACATCCAAGTGCCACGCGGTCTTTTCTGGCTGTGGTCACTTCTGCAGTGGAATTCCTGTTTATTCACATGTCTTGAGATCCCTAGTGTTTTTCCAGAGGTCCACAGGGCCCATTTTAGTCCCAGGGCCAAAGGCCAGTAAAAAGCAGGCTCTGTCCTCCTTACCCAGAATCATCTCTCCATGTATGTCCAAGTTCCCACCACCCTGTCTTCGAGAAGAGTAGATCCCTTCGATTTTGTTGTCTTGGGAACCACTTGCCTCTTCTGCTTATACCCTGGGAAAAGACTGCTACAGTGTTTGGAGCCAGGAGAAGTTAGTTTTATTCTTTTAGGTCTCCAGAAGCCCGTGATACCTCCACCTGCTCTAAATTAGCACCCCACAAAGACGTGGCCTGTGCACTCAGTGCCAATTTTATGACACATTATCCTTCTTCCTTCCTGGAAGCTGATGCCTCAGCTTGCTGGTTTGCTCAGCTGAGCCCCAAACATCCTTTGTATCTCCCCCTCTTATCTTTCCTACTCTTTTCCCTGTCTTTCTTCCTCCCCTCAACGTTTTTAGTAATAGCAGTATTGAAAATAACTGCCCTGAATTGAAATTTACTAGGTGCCAGGCATTTTGCCAAATACAGAGCACACTTTACATCCTTTAATCTTCACAATAACTCTGTGAGCTGAGCACTAATATCATTACCTCTGCTGTAAGATAAGGAAACTGTTAGAGGATAGATTATCCCCCCAAAAAAAATATGTTGCAGCCCTAATCTCTAGCACTGCAGAATGTAACTTTATCGTGATATAGAGTTTTTGTTTTTGTTTGGTTTTTGTTGTTGTTGTTGTTTGTTTTGTTTTTTGGTGCTGGGGATCGAAATCAGGGTCGTGCACTTGCCAGGCAAGTGCTTTACCACTTGAGCTAAATCCTCAGCTGATACAGAGTTTTTAAAGATGATCAAGTTAAAAAAGGACATTAGGATGGGTCATAATCTGATGCCTGTTATTCTTCATAAAATGGGAAAATTGAAGACACAGATGTGTAAAACAGAGACACAGGAGCAGACAGCCATTCATGAACTGAGCAGAGGGGCCTAGGACAGAGGCTTCCTCACAGCCTTAGGAAAAAACAACCTTGCCCACTCCTTATCTAGGACCTTATCTAGGACTCTGACCTCAAGAACTGTGAAATGAATTCCTCTGGTATAAGCCACACACTTTGGGGTTCCTGTTAAAGCAGTTCTAGGAAACCAATACAGAGACCAATGTACCCAGAGGTTAAAGTAGCTTGCAAGGACCCACAGCAAGCCAAGCAGGTAAGGCAATGTAGACACCCAGCCCATCACTACGGTGGCTACGTCTGTACTCTCTGGTTTCCTAGCTCATTAGTAAGTCCCTGCCAACCTTACATTTCTCCCATCACTGTACCTGCCCCTGTCTCTGGGTCTTTGTTTCTCTCTGCCTCTCTCTCTCCCCACTTGCTTCTTCCTTCTTAAAGTCAAGTCCTTGTGCTTCCTCTGAGACTTCTCCTTTCCCAAATCCTCCCCTGGGTGGCTCCTGGGAACACAACCCTCTCTCCAGCCCACAGAAGCCCCCAGGTGTGGTAACAGGGCACAAATAGAATGATGAGAGTGTTATTTTGAGACATGTACAAGCACAATAAGGACATATTTGATTTCTACTAGTGAGAGAGTCATTGGTACATCATATACACAATGGAAGGGAGTGACAAATTTCAGATAGAAGGTAGTAAACATAAAAATGTATTTTTTCCCATCTGGCTTCATAAGCCTTCTGAATTTTATTGACAGATGCCTTGGGGCTAAGGAGTGCTACAAGCAGATCATAACAACCTCAGGGCTATAAACTACACTTTAATTTTGTGGTATTTTTGCCTTATGATTGCCTGGTATTATGGTTTAGACCTGGAATGCCCCCCTCCAATTCTCACATCTGTGGAAGGCGAATGGATCACAGGGCACTATAGCTGACATGCCATCAGGACGTGGGGCCTGGTTAGAGGCAGGACACTGTGGATGTAACCTGGAAGGGCGGCTCTCCCCCACCCCCATCTCCTCCCTTCTCTCTCTGCTTCTCGGCTCACGTGAAGTAAGCAGCTGTCCTCTGCCAGGCCCTGACACCAGTCTGTTTCTGCCTTGGAGCCAGCCTAGTGTAGAATGAACCCAATGAACGCACTGAAACTGTAAGCCAAAATAAACCTCGCCTCCTTTAAGTTGTGGATATCAGGTATTTTGTCCCAGCAACAAAAATGTGACTAAGCAAGACCCCCTAGAATATAGGAAGTACATCCTGATCATGTTTGAATCCACAAAACCACCAAGGTCCAATTTAAACTGCCTTCTCAATATTGCTGGAAGGAAAAAAAAATATGGAAGCTTAAGGATAGAAGAAGAGGAGAGGGAGGCTGACAGGACAGATGTTCACTTGCAGCCACGAAACTGGAAGAACCTATGGGCAAGCCTTTTGAGCCCCAGTATACTGCTGCGAACTGGGTCTTAAGAATGCTCGATTGTATTCATTTTCTGGTAAGTCCATGCAATTTGTCCTCTTAATATTGACAAGGTAACAGAGCAGAGTAAATCACAGATGTGGGCTTCTTTGGCATAAAAGTGAAGATTTTGTCAGCATTTTTACTTTAAGGAATTTAGATTCAGGGTTACTCTGAAGGTCTACCTATCCAATTTTGACAGCTAGTGTCTTAGTCTGCTTTCTGTTGCTGTAACAGAATACATGAGGTGAATAATTCATGAAAATGGAGACTTGTTTCTTTTAATTTTCAAGGTCCTGGAAACTGGGAAGTCCAGGATAGGACAGCTTTATCTAATGAAGCCCACGTGCTGCTTCAGATCATAATGGAAAGAAGGAAACACGTGGTAAGAGAGGAAGTAAGAGGTCCAGGACCACCTTGCTTTATAACAACTAGCTCTCATGGAAACTAATCCAGTCTCATGAAAGCAAGAATTTATGTAAGAAAGGCATTAATCCAGCCAAACTTGGTGGTGCAGGTTTGTGCCCAGCACTTTTGGAAGCTGAGGCAGGAGGATCACAATTACAAGTCTCACCTGGGCAACTTAGTGAGCCCCTGTCTCCAAATAAAAAACAGAAAGAACTTTCAGTGCAAAGGCCATGGATTCAACCCCCTGTACCACAAGGAAAAAGAAAGAAAGAAAGAATCAAGGCAGGAGGGGACATTAATTCGTTTATGCAAGCTCTGTCTCCACAATCAAAACACCTCCCACCTTCCAACATTCACACTGAAGAATTAAGATTCACTCAAACTACACCAGAGGCCATCAGCAGGACAACACAAAGAGGCTATAAGCAGGACAATTTCTCTTCTTTGCTTTTCCATTCAATTTAATAAACACTTCCTGGGCCTGTACTCACCTCCGTGCCTGGTGGGAAGCTGGAGGTCAAGCAGCCCTCAAGCCTGGTTGAATCAAGACCCTCACTGAAACCCCTGCCTCTCTGTGACTGGAGGGGGAGAGGCTGTGTTAAAAACATACGAGAATTCAGCAAGGATCAGAGGAAATGGCTCAAGCCCCAGCACTGCCCTAAACTCCCAATAGCCCCACAGGGCCAAGGGCCAAGTATGATTCATCTCTTACCAGTAAGATCTCTGTGATCTTTGAATTCAGACAAGAAGAGAAATCATCAGCCTAGTTCTATAGGATTCCCACTCTCTGCCAGGCTGAACCCTCATTAATGGCACTGTGAGAGATTGGCTGCTCAGTGCTCCGTCCTGCGTCGGCATCAACCTCCAACATGTTCTGTGGTATTCATGGCCCTGGAATCAGAGATGCCACCTCCAGCCACGTCTCAGGAGTCCCTTCACTCCCATTCCCACACCTCACTGGGGAACACGAGCATCACTGTTTTTTATCATTGCTCTATGACAGTCCTACCACTGTGTCCAGCTGCCTCAGAAGGCCCAACCCCAGGTCCCCGGCAGGCTTCGTGTCGCATGTTTTCTCCAGATCTTGCTTCGAGACTGTGACTTTTCTTAATTTAACACTGACCTGGGTGCCCAGAAAAACATCCTCTGCTATTAGTCTTCAGATGGGCAAGAATCATCTCAAGTTAAAGAGTGGCCTTTCAAGATCTAAAGCTTTCATCTTTTCTAATATCAAATTCCTCTAAATAGCCTGCAAAACAGCACCAACAGGATCCAGGAAGTGGAGCTTTTAGGAGCATCTTTCTCAGAGGGCGTGGGTACCACCTGTTCTGAGCGGTAACAGATTATTCCCTACATGGTTCTTCGTTAAGGCCCAAGAGAGGAGGTCATAATTACACAGACCCCGTGTGTATGCCTGCACTGTCAACTTGGGGAATACAGTTGTCCTCCGATTTCTGAGAGATAAATTTCAAGACCCCCCAGTAAGTGCCTGAAGCTGCAGATGGTACTTGCCCTCCATATGCTATGGTTTTTCTTATATATTCATTTGTCTTGTATATTTTCTTATCTATTCTTGATTTATAAGTCAAGAGCACTAAAAAATTAATAGTAACTAATAATAATATGAAACAATTATAACAGTAAACTGCAATGAAAGTTAGGTGGGTTTGGTCTGTTTCTTTCAAAATATTTCATTTTACTCTACTTGTCCTGTTCTTGTGATGACGTGAGATGATGCCATGCCTGTGTGATGAGATGAAGCATAGTGAGTATGTAGGCATTGTGACACATGCTGCCACATCAGGGTTATTCGAACACAAGCACTGTGCTACCACAATAGTCCATCTGATCACTGAAATGGCTACTAATTGGTAGGTGGGTAGCACACACAGAATGGGTGAGCTGGACGAAGATAATTCAAGTCCCAACAGGCCTCAAGATTCCATCACACTACTCAGAACAGCACAGGATTTAAGACTTATAAATCATTTGTTTCTGGAATTTTCTAATTAATATTTCCAGACTGTGACTGACTATGAGTAACTAAACCATAAAAGATGCAACCAGAAACTATTCTATTACTTAACCACACTAAGCCTTAAATGCTCTTCTCTGGACTGGAGATAATTACAATGTACATTCCCATCCAGGGTCATCACAAAGGCATAGGATAGTCTTAGCACTAACTTATGTATTTTATCAGGATTTTAAGATGGAGGAGGGGCTCTTAGCATAATGCCTGACCTCCTGTAAGTGCTCAGTGAACCATTCCATTCAAGCCATGTTCTCTGGATTGCCTTATCTTCTAAAAGTGTTCATTTTTGTTCCTATATTGGAGGAGTGCCACCTTGTCCCTTGGGAATCTGTTCCAAGAACCCCACTGGATGCCTGAATTTAAGGATAGTACCAAATCCTATAAATACTATGTTTTTTCTTATATTAAAATCCCTCTGATAAAATTTAATTTATAAATTAAAAGATAAGATATAAGGAAAAATAATAAAAAAAGTGGAACAGTTATAACAATTACACTGTAAGGAAAATTTGCTTTGGAGACTATTTTTAAGTAAAAGAAAGGTTACTCAAACACAAGCACAAAGATAGCACAATAGCCAATCTGATAACTAAGCAGACTACAAAGTGACTAGTAGGTGGGGAGTGGGTACAGCACAGAGATGCTGGACAAAAGGAATTCCCATCTCTTGCAGGACTGAGCAGAGTGCTGCAAGATTTCATCACAGTACCCAGAATGTCCTGCGACTTAAAATTGTTTATTTCTGGAGTAAATAAGAATCATTTAAAAATATGATTATGTTTATTCCTACTGATGAGAAGATAAATTCCTTCGGCATGAGGACTCTTGCCTTACTCAAGGTATTCAATATAATTTGAGCTCAGAAAACAAGAGTTTGTTTTAACATAATAATTACCTTCAATTATTATAATCACTATCTTTAATATGTTAAATAGGATTTGGGGTTGCAAGTGACAGAAATAAGTTTCAGCAAACACTTACTTCTTTTCACTGATAACTGATAAGTCGAGGCCAACATTGGCTTTAGTCATGGGGCCCCCACTGTCCTCAGTGCTTAAATCTCTAACTCACAAGTTTGCTTTTTATGCAACCTCAGGCAGGCTCATCTGTCGCATGGTGGCAAAATCAGCCACTGGCAGTTCTGAGCTCAGCAATCAGAGAACAATTCTTTCTGGAAATTCATTTCTGGGATTTTTCCTTTAATGGTTTTCTGACTGTTGCTGTCCACAGGTAACCCAAACCATGGAAAGCAACATCCCAAACAAGGGGGGAGCCACTGTGCTTCTCCGGGAACTGCTTTCCAGGCCTTTGTTTTCCAGAACAGGAGTCTATTGTGGAGAAGGGAAAGAGGGCGAAGCTTCTGTGGGTGGACTGGGAGGTGAGGAAGGGCAAGTGCCGAGGAGAGTCCTGGATACCGGAAACCCCAGCGCAAGGGCTGGAGCTCAAAGGAAAGTGGCAGTCCAGATCAATCCATGACCCAAGGAGTAACTGAGGCTAAGTTTCCCACCTAACAAATGGACGGAGATTCCTAGTCAAACTGAATTCAGATTAAAGCAAATAAAGAAATGTGACTTCTAAAATTCCTGCCTTTGCGGAATATGTGGAGAAGAAGAAGGAGATAAAAATGGTGATGAAGTAAGCAGGGGAAACTGTTCTTTGTCATTTTCAGGAAAAGTTCCAGAAGATTGGAAGAGTGTGACCCTGTGGAAAGAAAAGGAGGTGAGAACTGAATGTCACTGTGACAAAGGAAGGGAAAGAATAACACAAATTGAGAAATTGCATCTCTAGGGTCTTCCTGACTAGAGAGCCGCTTGGGTCAGGATTTGCTTGTTAGCAAAACACTTAAGCATCAGCCAAAGACATTGCAGCTGAGCACAGCCATGTCCTCCTGTGTGGGGGTCTCTCCCAGGGCCACAAGATCTCTCACTTTGCTTTTCTCTTTCATTCTGCAGATTTCCCCACAAGCCTGTGGTTTCTCCTTGCCCATTAACATAGATGATCTCATAGATCTGCCTCCAGCTGGCCGGCTCAGTTTCAAGTGGACAAGACTTTGAATGCTCACCACTTGCTCCCCTCTGAGGCAAACTCTGGAAAATTGCAAATTCCCAGGAAAGAGAATCTGGTGGGCTCAGTTCATCCAAGGGAGTACATCTCCTTGGTCCAATCACCTGTGACCAGGAAAAGACAGAGCAAGCACTAGGAAACATGGCTATGAAGTGCCAGTTTGCAGAGCAGGGTGCTTTGAGCTGAGCTGAGCTGAGCAGGCACCCAGCCTTGCAGTCTGCCACCTGCCTGCCCCTCGCCCTTTCCCCTGGTATGCCTCAGGCCACAGTTTCCTGAGTCAGGTCCCAGGCTTCAGCACCAGAATCTGCTCCTCCCTCCTCAGAGCCCCAGGACAGACCTCTATTCCAATTGCATCTCGTGCAGCCATTTTTTTATTTACGTGACTAGTTTTGATTCATGTATCTCCAGAGCAGGACTTTCATTTCTTGTTCTAGCCGAGGACACAAAAATACTAACTAAATAAAGTGCCGGACAGTTTTGCATTTTTAGAATATATTTTAGCACTCCTTAGAGGCTTTGAGGAACATGTCATCATCACTCAGAAAGATGGATTATCAATGCCACACAAGGCATTTCAGAGATGAAATAACCCCAGACCTCTTAACAAAACCATTAAGACCAGCCTTTTTCTCTGGGATAGACATCATCACAATCTCTGTGTTTTCTGAACTTTCAGAGAATTGTTTAAATAACACTTTGCCTTTTAAGGGATTGTGGGAGAAATAATTAGTACTTATTCACTGTCTGAAAATGGCAGGTTATAAAATGTAGCAATCTAGGTCAGTCTTCATTTTTAGATCTTTTATAGAACATGAAACTGTACTCCGCAATCATCGTAGGAAAGCTTTTCTTTGTCTATTTATCTGAAGATTTATTTGAGCCCTCAGTTTTTGAAATCTAGTCACACAGTTCTGCATTTTGTTGAATGCAAGTATTGATGTAGGTTTTTGACAGTCCAGAGTTTCCATGCAAAATTTACGACCATGCATTAGTCACTGTGGGTTGAGCCAGGGGGACCCTTGGTCAATCCCTGGCTCCAGGTGAGGCCATTTGACCCAACTGCCACCAAAGCAATCCTGTATCCCCCCAACTAAAATCTTTAGTTTAGAACAGGTGGTCGAGTCAAATCAAGGGGAGTTGAACTTGAGATTTTTGTTACAACTTTCAGGGAAAAATTGTTCTCTCCTCCTGTGGCAGCTGAGAATAAGACTATCCAGGGCCACTTTTGCCTTCATCTAGAAATGATCTTGCATGAGGCTCCATAGAAAGCAGATTTAAGAAATGAAGATTGATCAACCACTGATGACAATGAGGATCCCATGACTGAAATCAACGCCACCTCAAACTTACCAATGATCAGTTATAAGAAACAACAGATTGGCTTTTTACTAAAACTTGTTTCTGTCATTTGCAACAAAAGAAAACCCATGTAACATATTACAGGTAGTAATTGTAATGATTAATATATCAAATCAAGGCTTTCCCTCCTCTTTATCAAAAGATCCACTAACCTCTCAAGATTCATTTCATGTGTCACCTTTCCATGATTACACCCAGGCAAAAATTTGTTGCTTTTCCCTCTGTTCCCAAGAGACCCTGAACATCCTCTCTTTATGCTTATTATACATTGCAGATTCTTGTATACGCCTCCACACCCACCACCAGACTGAGGCAGAGTCCATGAATCAGCCTTTCCTGTATCCCCAACTGTCAGGTTTGGGAAGAATTAGCCACTCAGTAAATAATAAATCATATAAGGAAAAAAAAGGGGGCTGGGGATTTATCTCAGTGGTTAGAGTGCTTGCCTTGTAAGCACAAGGCCCTGAGTTCAATCCCCAGCACTGAAAAAAAAGAAAAAAAGAAAAGAATCTCAGAAATTCTCTCACAGGAGTTGTTTAAAATTTTAATCTGTGTGTGAAATTATATTTGTTTTAATAACCACAATTCTTTCTCAAAGAGAAAGGTTGGAGCTAAATATCCTTTCCTAGATATCTTCAGTGCATTTTACTGCCATTTAATTCTAAAATAAATGCTTTGTGTTCCAAAAAATGTATTTCAAGAAGCCCATCAGTTTTAACTGAAATCATTAAATCAAATTGAAGATTTTTGTACTCTCATTACATTTTGCCAGACACTCAAAACTCGGACAATAGAAGTCTGACCAGATTTGACGTTTTCCCTGTTTCGTCATTGCCTGCATTCACTAGCTCATTCATTCTTTCCATCCATCTTTTCTTCCTTATGAGTGTCTACTACTCAACAGGTTCTTGTAAAGCAACACCTCCCATATTCCAATGTCTCTAAATTTCTCTAGTAAGTATTGTTTCAAACTGTATAACCAGAGAACCATTGATATTTGGAAGGTTATTTTGCTTAAAAAATATATTTACTGTCACTACCGTTGCAACACATTTTTCATGCTCATAGACACAGTCCCGTTCCCAGTGGACAAGTGATAGCGAGGCTGGCAAAGGCTTTGCAGCCAAAGCTGTGCACTGAGCTATAAACATCCCAGCCCTCAGAGTTGAACTTGGATAACTCAACCCCCCACACAGTCCCTTCCTTCCGGGTGATTTTCCCTGTAGGCTCCTAATGGATGGCCTTTCACACCGTAAAATCCATGGCGTGATGCCCCTCCCCCAAAGAAAGGGAATTTTAAGTCTTCTCCTTCCAGGAGGTCCCTTGACCCCTATGCATATTTTGTGCTTCTTCTCAGGGATCAGCTGAAACCATTTTTAAAAAGAAGAAAGTTGGAGAATTTACACTATCTGCTTTCAAGGCTTAATATAACAAAAAACCTGATAGTGGGATTATGGCATGAGAATGAGAATATTGACCGATGGAACAAAAAGCAGAGTCTAGAAATAAACTGAAAACTATGACGTTGATTATGACATTAATTTTTCAAAAAAGGTAATTCAACAAGTGAAAGAATAGTCTTTCCACAAATGGAACTGAAACAACTAGACAGCAACTGGGGGGAAAATTTGACCCTTATCTTAAACCAGGCATAAAAATTTATTGAAAATAGGCCAGGTGTGGTGACACACACCCGTGACCCCAGCAATTGGGAGGCTGAGGCAGGAAGATCACTGTGAGTTTGAAGCCAGCCTGGGCTACATAGTGAGACCCTGTCTCAAAAAACCAAAAAGAAAAAAAATATATTGAAAATAGATTATAGACCTTTAAGAGCTAAAACTAAAAATTTATAAAATTTTGAAGAGATACTTGTATACTGTAGCTTGTCCAGAATAGCCAAAAGATGGAAGCAACCCAACTGTCCATGGATAGATAATCAAATGTTTTATATACATACAGTGAATTATTATTCACCCTTAGAAAAGAAAGGATATTCTGCTATATACTACAACATGGATGGACTTTGAGAACATTATGCTAAGTGAAATAAACTAACCATTAAAAGGGGAACTATTGTATCTACTTAAATGAGGTGCTGAGATTTGTCAAAATAATAGAGACAGAAAGTGTAATGGTGATAGCCAGGAGCTAAAGAGGAACACCTGTGAAGAGAGTTATTGTTTAATGGATTTAGAGATTCGGTTTCATAAAATGAAAAATTTCTGGAGATGGATGTGGTGATGACTATGTAACAGTATGAATGTACTCAATATGACTAAGGCATACACTTAAAATTGTTGAAATAGTAAATCTCATTTTATTCGTATTTTAACATTTTTAATTTAAAAAAAGGCACTTCGCCAAGGGAAATGGGATGAGAAGCGGCTGTTTAATATTCTGTTCATCAGTTTGGGATGATAATAAGGTCCATAAATGAATAGTGATGATACTTGCAAAACAATGTGAATGTACTTAATGTTACAATTGCACCCTTTAAATGGTTAAAGTGATAAATTTTACGTTATATGTATTTTAACACGATTTTTAAAAATCTAGTATTAAAAATAAAAGAGTTAAAAAGCATCAACCCCACGCAGTGCTAATTCAGCCCACGTGGCACCATTTTGCTACCTTTGGTTTAGTTAGCTCTTGCAGGTGAGGAAAGGTCTTTCACGCCGGGGGTGGG
This sequence comes from Hystrix cristata, assembly GCA_004026905.1. Lineage (NCBI taxonomy): Eukaryota > Metazoa > Chordata > Mammalia > Rodentia > Hystricidae > Hystrix > Hystrix cristata. The sequence continues at coordinate 18,285 of PVJO010027450.1, forward strand.
GAGGGAAGGGGGGGTAAGAATGATGGTATTGGGGAGGAATAGTCTCCATCTGTCAGAGGCCCGCCTTGGCACCTCACGCCAGGCACTGAGCTGGATACTTTATGGCACTCTACTTCCACTGACTCTCCTTCCGAAAGTTATTCTCGTTCTTATTTTTGCAAAGGAGGAGATTGAGTTTCATAAATTTCAAGTGACTCATCCAAGGTCACCCTACTTACAAGGCAGAGGAGAGATGTGATCCCAAGTGGTCTGAGCTGCCCTGTGTCTCAGTGTCTGGGAGGGGGACTGACTTGAGGGGTAAGCAGGGGTCCTCTGAGGTGAGAACATTCCAACAGTACCAGGACACGCAGCAAGGATGGGCAGGGAGCGCTGAAGCAGGAGCCATCAAAGAAGAATTTTGCTGTCTGAAATTCCATTTAACTCCGTGTTTTGTGAGCAAGACAAGAGTGAAAGCAAGATAGACTAAAAGGCACAGTTCTTTCTGTGCGCTTCTTTTTTTGGAGAATTGAGGAATTGATGCTTTCAGTCATTTATTTGTATATTTACTCATTCATTCTTTCAAATACTTATTTCCTTGCTTATTATACTTCTGATTCGCTCACCATTCAACAAACACCTACGCAGATCTACTGGCCACAGTTAAGCACTAGAAATACGAAAATGAAAGTGGATCAGCCCCGTCACTTCATCCGAGTCACCTCTTGTCTCCAGGGTTTCTGATTCCCACAGGAACTGTGGATGTCCACATCTGTTCAGAACCACCCACTCGGAGCTCAGGAAAAATCAAAAGAGGCGCCTTACACAAATTATAATGAATGATAATAGCTATCACCTATAACTACCTTAATACAACACTCAGAGAGCTTATGAAATAGGTATTTCAAACCTCATTTAATAGAGAGCCAGATTGAAAGTACAGGACAAAGACAGACCGTGGTAATGTGGTGTGAGTCTCTGCTCCTTTTCTAAGTGGTTTCCTTCCTGAGTTTCCTCCAGTTCATTCCTTTGGTTTCAGGCTCATGTGTTTTCTTCTCAGGAAGTGGTCTTCCCTGCACACCCTAGTTAAAGAGCATCCCTTGCCCTCCACCATTCTGTCTTCTTACTGTTTTTTCATTGCACTTGCTACTACCTAAAATTATTCACTTACCAGTTTCCTTGTCTGTTTCCTCCACTGAAAGATCACAGCAATAAGGTCAGAGATTTCTACTAAAACTCCACGAATTTCCATGTTTTGTGGACAAGATAGACTAAGAGTCACAATTCTATGCTCTTGCCTTGGTCACTGGTGTCTCTCCTCTTCCTAGAATATTGGTGTGCACGTAGCGAATAAACACATACTTTTGA
>PVJO010027451.1:0-19612 GCA_004026905.1 Hystrix cristata
GACAGAAACAGTAATGGTGACACACAGATTCTATTTTCTTGAGGAAATGTAGTCACATTGGTTCATTCTCCTCATCTTTGTGAATATCAGTAATCACTATCACTGTTGTCAATATCATTTAAAACAATATATAGTGAAGCATCTGTAACCATATATTAATTATTAATTAAAAACTACACTTGCTACTTTAGTTATAATAATTTTTACTAGTTTTTCTACGCATTACATAAGACATATATTCATTGTGAAGAATTGATACATCTAATCGCATCTTGATCTTTTTTACTCCCCCTTCCCTCCCTTCCCACCTGTCTCCCCAAATCCCAAATCCCCTTCCCATCTTTGCAATCTATCTCTGTTTATCATCATGTATCTTTTTTAATTTTTATTTTTAGTAGTACAAGTTTGCAGTACATACTGATTATACTCATCATAGGGAGTTGGCACATGTATATAACACATCTTAGTCCTCTTTCTGCCTCCTTTCCCTCCCTCCTCTCTCTGCTCCTTCATATTTTATTTTGCTCCTTAAATTATATTTAGGGTTTCTCATATAAGAGAAACCATGTGATATTTAATCTTCCATTAAATCAATTTAATTTAGTCATTTTTCTCTATGAAATATAGAGATATAACAAATCATCCGTGTCAGTGAATAATTTAACATCCATATAACATCAGTAATTTCCAGAAGTGCAATAGTGCCAGAAAGCCGGGAGTCAATCATGAATCCTGCTTCAAACACAGATATCCCTTTTCCAAGAAATACCTAGCCTGACATTCCACGATAAATCCATTTTGGGCTTTATACTACACATGCATCTCTCAACAATGTTATTGTTTGCCCACACTTGGAACATTATATAAATAACATCAAAGGGTGGAAAGCTTCTGTCTTGCTATTCTCATTTAAAACTTCTTTTCTTGGATTCATCTGTATGTGACATGTAGCTATAGATTTTTTGGCAGTACCGGTAACCAAACAATTTGTTATTTTTAATATTACACAAGTTCAATTTTATAGTACTCTGTTATTAATTTAACTAAGATATTCAACAAAACTGATAGACATAGGAATGATTCTCAGTTTGAGGCTATTTTAAACGGAGCCGCAGCACAGACGAGAAACAACAGAACTGTCATGTGATAAATCAACAGCTACTTGTTCAGGATGTGTGAATTTTTTATACACTTTTTGTGAGTTGCCTAAAATTGCAGCATATATCTTTGAAATTCATAGCTTAATCTTTTGTCTCTTCATTGCTTGGACTAGCCTGTAGCCACCACTGTGTGCTGTTTATGTTATTGCTTTGGGGAATTTTAATTCTGTCTTGAGTTTTTAATTCTGTCTTAACTTTTAACCCCACTCGTCTATTTGCTACTATCTTGATCTTCATTTTCTTCCTTCATAGACATTCTGTCTGAAGACGTTCACCTCGTGTGGGAGGCCGATGGCCACACGGGTTTTGCTTGAGTGTGAATTTATGCTTTTCTCAGTGCCAAAGGTACTTTTCCTTGACACAGAGTTCTAGCATCCTGTGTGTGTCTTCTCCTGCACATTGAGGATGACATTGCTGCTATTCAATAGTCAGATATTGTTATGGCTTGTGCCTAAAGGTCCCCCAAGTCCTCATGAGGTCGCAGATGGGGTTGCGTCAGAGGTAGCTGTATCTAGAGTGTGTGATGCGGGATCAAGGACGCATGGTTACGAATCCAGTCCACTCATTGGTATGGCACCGCCTTAATCCTGGCAGCCCAGATAAGATAGAAGGGGCAGAAAGAAGCTGCTTAGGCCCCTTGCTTGCCTTGCTGCCTTCTGCCTGTCTGCCTGCCACCCTGCCTTGGAGCCAGCTGACTGTGGCCTGAAACGTCTACAAACTGTGAGCTAGATAAACGTTTCCTCCCTTAACTTTGGGTGTCGGGTAATTTGTCTTGGTAACAGGAAAAGTAATGAAGACAGATATCAATCCATCTTTCACAGCACTGCAAGAGAATCTTTTCATTGTTTAGTTAATTTTGATCATTTATTTTTAGTTTTGGTGTTTGAAAGTTTCACTACTACGTTAGTTTGAGGCCCAGTCTGGTAACATAGCGACTCAGTGATCGTGTATCCCATATACTAGAAAATTAAAAAAAAAAATAAAAAGATGAAGGTACAGTTCAGTGCAAAAGATGTATCAAAATGTGAGTTTTAAAAGTCAAGACTTCTTAAGCTTCCCAAATTGGCCTTTTATCAATAAAGGAAATATTTCAGTCATTATCCTCTCCGATATTGACTCTATTTTATTATCTCTCCCTTCTCCTTAAATTTTAATTCACTATGTCATAGATCTCAGTTTATTCTCCATTTGAAAATTTCAGATATCAATAAACCTACAGAGTTAAACTTCTCCCTTCACACATTTGCATCTGATCAACTGCCTTCCAGTTTACTATTTGTCTCTTCAACTCTGTTTGATCTGATGGTAATTCTGTCCATTATGCTCTTCATTTTATTTATATTTGGCAACTAGAAGTGCATTTTTCTTTTTTACAAATTGCCTAGGCCATGCTTAATGCTTTTATGCTTAATAGTTTCAAGCTTATTCATAATTCCTTTATGGTTGTTTTATAATTTTTTCAGATAATTTTAAGTATCTGAAGTTTGTAATAGTTTCCATTGTCTGTTATTTTTGCTAGTTTTAGTGAGTGTTTTCTTTTTTCTTTGCATATTTAGATTAGTCTCTCTGTTCTTTGAACTAATATTATAATTATTTTGTACAGATTCTTGGAGGCTTAGAATACAGGTGTGTGTTGTTAGGAAGAATTTGTGTTTACTACTGTTGGTCCAGTAGCAACATCAAGTCAAGGCCATCACAAACCACGATTGTGACTCAAAGCTCCATGCTCTGTGCAGGGAATATGAAACGGGCTGCGGACAATACGAGTGCCTAAGGGACATTTTCAGTTGTTAATGTTTTTTCTTTATTTCTCTTCCTTTTCTCATTGGCGAGGCAAACTTGTGAATGCTGTCGGAGGGACAATAGTGCTTTGGCTGTCTATCAGAAACGTCACAGTGTAATGGGGGCACTTATTAGATGCAACACTTTGGGGGAGCTCTGTTTACTTCATTGTCTTTGTCTTCAGAGGCCTAAACTCTAGTGCCCACCTGCCTGTTTAATAAAGACCATTGTGGGAAAAGTGCTTGATTGTTCCAGTTGCTCTAAGAATTTTTCACCTTTCTGGATGGCCTTTTTCCATTAGCTTTTGGTTCTGTGCATGTCTCCTATTAGAACCTCAGTACTTGGGCGGGGTCGGGGTGTGTGCGTGTGTGTACTCTTATCTGTCTATTTCCCATCATCATACGCACACATTAATACAAGTATATGAACATATATTTATTTGTAATAAATTCATTTAGAGGGATTAATTTTGGGGGGTTGCTGGGGATGGAACTCAGGGCCTTGCACTTTCTAGGCAAGCACTCCACCACTGAGCTAAACCCCCAGCCCCTAGAGTGATTAAATGTTTAAAAATTTCAACCACATTTTAATTTGTTTCCACTGCAGTTTGTTATGGTTTGAATTGTGTGCCCCAAATTTTATGTTCCCAGTATCTCAGAATGTGGTCTTATTTGGAAACATAGTCTTCACAGATGTAACAGGTTTAGTTAGGACAAGCTCATATACTCATCAAATATTAGGGTAAGACCTTAATCTATGTGACCGGCGTCCTTCAAAGAGGGGGAGGTTTAGACACAAATGGGTGCACAGGGGAGATTTCATAGACTATGAAAATGGGAACTAAGATAATGATCCTATAAGCCAAGAAACAGCAGAGACTTTCGGCAAGTCACCAGAAGTCAGCACAGAGGCACAACACAGATTTTCTCAGAACTCTCAGAAGAATCAACCCTGATAATTACCTTGACATTGGCTCTGTAAACTCCGGAACGGTGAGACAATAAATTTTTGTTGTTAAAGCTGCCAAAATCATATTGCTTATTTTGGCAGCTCTAAAAGTCCCTAAAATACTTTCTCTCCCAGTTTTGGAAAGAATGGCTTGTGTGTGGCTTTCACAAAGAACGAGATCCATCATCCATCTCTCAGTGCCACCCCCCTTCCTTCCTGCCTCTCTTCCTGTGGCTTCAGGGCTGTCATTGCTTGGTTTGTTTATTTATCTTGTTAAATAAGCACATAGTCTCTTAATGCTCATAGAAAATATAAATTTAATGAACTTGCTGTTTCCCATCACTCAAGTCCTAGTACTTTCTGTCCAAACATCACCTTCCACAGAAGGGTTTAATGTGGGTCTCTGAGGACACGGCACTCACACAGGTTTGCACACTCTACTTCCTGTGCTTGGAAATCACCTCATGTCTGCCTTTTACGTCATTGTCCATACTTCAAAACAGAGCGTTGGAATGAGAACAGTAAAAAGGATCACCCAAAAAACAAATAAAAACGTACATGTCACCAAAATACTTTAATACAGGTTGCTAAATTGTAAAAGTGTAATAAAAATTTCCTTTCTCCCCCCACCCCCATTATTTCTTTGACAAATGGAGAATGGGGAATGCCAAACAGTGACCGGGCATGGGGTAAAGCTATAATTAATTACCTGAAGTCTATAGAGCAAGCTTTCAGATGTGGCTTGTGAACAGATCGGGGTTATTTTAAGAGGCCCATCCATAGAATAGAGATTGGTAAAACTGAAAGGAATTTAAAGAACTTGGACTTAAAATTTCTCTTTTTACTACTATTAAGATAGAAATATTAGAAAATGCAGAAAAATAACAAAAGATTTGAGAAGATGCTTTACAACAGAAAATCTACATGGTGCCAGGAAAATGCAAATTAAAACCCACAGAGCAGGACACGGCCATCAGAACGGCTAAAATGATGTATATTACGTAAGTGTCAAATGTTAATGAGAATGTGTAACGACTGAAACTTACATGCTGCTGATGGCAAAGTAACTTTGAAAAGGTGATCAGCTCTCTCTGCTACAGCTGAGTATGTGCATAAACTTTCTAGGTACTTTTTAGGGATAAAGCAATGTGTACACATAGCCCCTCAAAGACATCCATTTGCGTGTCAGATTGACAGCTAAGAAGTAGAGTGTGGTTTTTTGAGGACTGAAAATAGAATACTCTATTTTTTTGTCTCTCTTTACACTTGATCTTAGCCAAAAGGCCGAGAAGCAATTTTTTTTTTTGGTCTCTCTTTAAAGAAAATTTTTATTAGTACATATTTGCCAGGCATAGAGCTCACATTCATCGCAGGGAGTTTGTATCTGTACACAATATATCTTAATTCTTCTCTTTGTGCCCATTGTCCTCCCCTCCCTTCAACCTTCTTCCCTTCCCCATTTACTAAAATTAGATTTGGATGCTGGGTTAGTGGCGCAACATAAATTATATCTCAAACAAATCTGAGAGGAGGAGAGAGAGAAGAAAAGTAGAAGGGAAAAGAGGAGGGAAGGAAGGAAGGAAGGAAAAGAGGGAGGGAGGGGAGGAGGAAGAAAAGAAGAAAGGGATGAGAAGTGTGAAATGATCTAGAAATCAGAAAATGAGGTTCTGCTCTAAGCATAGCTATCAGTGGGCCCATGTGTCATGGGACTGTCTCGTAATCTTCTCTACCTCGAAGGATAGAAGTTTTTCAGGTAGCAAACAGGAGTTTAGACTGTTATCACCTGTCTCATTTTGGGAATTGCCATGATAATTTAATACATTTTTGATTCCTGATATTTTCTATCATCAATGTTTCAAATAATTTATTAAACTTGTTACAGTTCTCAGAATTTAACTAAAATGTAGCAAAACACCTCTAGGCAATGGTTGTGACTTTACTACATCATAGTTTCTTAGATGATGTCTGTTTCATGGAATTTTTAAATTATAGTATCTTTAGTCTTGTCATGAAAAATGTTCACATAAAATATTCAAGCTACTGTACTCAAAAAAATCTCTCTGTGACATAATTATGGCAATAAAGAAAGCAAATTGACCACTTCAATACTTATAAGCACGTAAAGCTAACATATTTTGGTAGCAATGGAACATTTAAGACTGGAAGAAAATTCCAATGATCAACCAAAAAGGAAAAATTCTGGTGATTTTTGGTGTTTGCTTAGAAACATGATTCTATTTCCACTAATAAAACATTCTGCTATGGTGTGAATAAGTGTGGTAAAGGCTTGGCTCCCACCCAAGGTGCTATCAGGAGGTGCTGGAGCCTTTAGGAGTGGTGCCCTAGCGGCATAAACAAGAGTGGGTGTGTGTCACGGTAGTAGGATGACTTTAACTCTTGTAGGAATATTCCCAGGACAGAGAGCTATTGCTTGGTCAAGCAGAATTTCTGTTTTTAGTTTTTGAGCGTTCCCATAATGGTTCTACTAGTTTACACTCCCACCAACAATGTAGAAGTTACCTTTTCCCACAGCCTCACCACCATTTGTGTGTGTGTGTGTGTGTGTGTGTGTGTGTTTGATGATAGCCATTCTGGCTGGAATAGGACAGAATTTCAGTCCCATTTTGATTTGCATTTCCCTAATGGCTAAATATAATGCACCCTTTTCATGTACTCATTGGCCATTTGTACTACTTCTTTGGGGAAGTGTCTGTTCAGTTAATTTGTCAGTGTTTCGATTGGCTCATTTGCTTTGTTTTGTTTTGTTTTTAAATCTCTTTATATATTCTAGTCTTCTACCAGAAGAGTAGCTGGCAAAATTTTCCCCCACTCTTAGGTTGTCTCTTTACTTCACTGATTTTTCCTTTGTCCTCATGAGCTTTTTGATACAATCTCATTTCTTTATCCTTGGCATTATTTCTTGTGCTGTCAGTTCTGCTCAGGAAGTTCTTGCCTATGACTATGGAATCAAGTGTTTAGGACACACTCCAGACAGGGACACTAGGACCCAGGCCCTTCCCGTCTCTCTCCTGGCTTCTGGGCCACCATGACATGGGCAGCTTCATGCCCCCACATGTTCACGCTAGAATGTGCTGCATCACCCCAGGACCAAAGGCCATGGGACCGTGTGATCATGAACTGGAACTTTGGAACCATGAGCCAAAGTAAACCTTTCCTCCTAATAAGTCGATTACCTCTTGAATTTTATCACAGTGACAGAAAGTTGACTGATGCAAATGTCATTCAGAAGTCACAGCTGTCACAAGTAAATGAACTGTAAAGACCTGATAAACTTCTAAATTCTTCAAGGACTGACAACATAAAATGAAATGCATAAGCAGAATTTAATTGTATTGTTTATTTTAAATAATTATATGTGTAGGATATATTATTCGTGTTTCTACACAAATATCTAGAGACTTCTAATATTTATACAGAATATGCTAAATTTAGGTGATTTTTTTGTTGTTACCTAATTTAGCCTCTATATGGAATTATGCATGTATTACACATCCCATTGTGTTTGAGATTCCCTATTATTTTACCTGGAGTGAATAAGATTGTCTAAAGAAAAATATTAACTTATCCAGGTATAATATTTATGTTAATTATGTCATCTAAAACTTTAAAAATTACTATCAAATTCAGATGAATGACTTTTTAGTTTTATATAAAATTATTTGACAGTAAATCCAATTAAAACTTTACTTAGTTTAGTGCTTTGCCATTTTAAGTAGTTTCTATAGGTTTATAATATACAATACAGAAACAGAATTGTGCATTATAATGCAAACTCAACTGACAGATGGATTCATTCATTGTAAGTGACTCATTTAAAACTCTTTTCTCACTTGAAAATGAAAAAGTGCCCATACTGTATGTACACTGATTGATAAGTCATTACGAACCAAAGAGAACTCTGTATTCGGTACCTAGGTAAAAAGCAGGACCATAGATAAACTCTCAAAGGACTCTGCTCTTTTCCGGGAGAAAGTGCAAATGACGCCCCTAGTATTCTGGTTTCCAACATGATCATTACACTCAGCTTGCTTCGTTACTTCAGGTAAATTGGAACAAAAGTGTGGGTATTATTTTATGTCTGACTTTGATTGTTCCATCTTAGCTTAAGACTTTCTTGTGTTATTGAGAATATTGAAGACTGCTCTTTTTTACTGGTGTACAGTATATCACTATGTAAACATCACAATTTATATAATTTATTGTTGGTAGATATTTGAGTAGTTTCCTGTTTGGGATTACTGTGAATACTGCCTCTCACACTGAGTAAATGTCTTCAGAAGAGTATACGTACACATTTCTTTCACGCTGATTTCTATTAAGACAAGGATTTCTACTCATGAATACCTGGAATGTACAGGTTAGCTACATCCACGCCATGCACTTTTCTTACAACATTTCCCTTATACATATCACTGTTCTTGCCGTTTACTATTGGAATCACTGAACCTCAGACTACCACCTTGTTCTTACATTGTAGAATCTCTATTACCTATCTATTCTCCTGGTTCTTCATCTCAAAGTATATATACAGAATCTGCCAACAAAATGTACACATACATCAAGAACAGAAAAACTCATATAAATATTTTAATACAAAATGTATTGCGACATCACGAGATCAATGCAATTTACCTTTGGCCTCTACAATTACAAGCGGTGCTCAAAGTAGTGGTCATCAGCTTCCAGACATTTGTTAGTACCACGAACTGCTACTTGGGTAACCTTGGTCATTCAGAATTCATATGTATTTTCAATTCAATTTCCTCTCTAATGCCAGCAGTGTAGTGTGTTTTCTGTGATATACAACATCCTCTAGGGCCCCCCATATGAGGGTAACACCATCGGTTGAAAAACATCGTACTATTTTTCTTTCCTGGAGTATGTATACATTTTTTTTGGTGGACTCCGTATATTCTTCACTCCTTCCCTCCTACCCAGTACTCTAAAATATCTCTCCTACCAAAGACCAGAAGAGGCATTGTCTTGGATAGCCAATATTTGGGGGACCATACTCACTGAGCCACAATAACAGCAAAGGACTTGTTGAAATACAAGAGGAAAACAATATGGTGAATCAAACAAAAATAGCTATCAATTTTTTAGGAAATGAACATTTTAATAAACGATCGTACCCAATGGCTAATATTCTTGTCCTGAAATTGCAACAGGGTTGGAAGAATTAATTCTTACTTATTTGCCAAAGACAGTTCTTGCCAATTCTTTTCTGTTCATAGAACAGAGATTTTGAGATGTCTGAATTTACTCAGATTCATGGATCTACAACTGTCCTGAGTAATTTCTCAAAAACTTTATGTTTTGTTTTCTTCTCACAATGGTTAATAATTATTGCTACTTTCTCGTAGTTTTGTTGTGACCCATGAATGCAAATGATGCAGGACCAAACTATCTCTCCCTTCCTACCTACTTACCTATCATGGGTCATCTATTTGAAAAACAAATGCTATTAAAGAGACTTCCAGTGAGACACAGTTTGTTGTAGGATTTTTGATTCTTACATATCACAGTAAGTGGGCAAAAATTATGAGAACGATTCATTTTGCACTCAGGCCACTTACCAGTATTGTTTACACACTTGGCAAATTAGATACATGAAGAAATGTGCTGCAGGAATGCACTGCACAATCTTGAGACAGTCTTACCCCAGAAAAATAACAAGCTTGCTTATCATTAGTAAAAAAAAAAAAAAAATAGTGGACGTCCCTAAATTAAGCAGATCTGTTGAGTCTGGCAGATCCCTGAATTCCGTGGCATGCAGTGCAGTGCATGTGGGCTGCACCTGTCCGCGCTACCCTAGAAGACACGTGGCACGGGGACCAGGAAGACGGAGGATATTTTTTTGACCACCACTTTTGTCGTAAGTGCCACAGCCCCCCTTCCAAAAATCATTCTTAGAAATGTTTTATACAGTGCTTAAAGTGAAATACAATTATAATCCAACTGTATTCCTGTGAACATTTTTTATCTCTACTTGTAGACATTGTGTGTTCTTATTGTCTTTATTTGTGATACATATTAACAATAAAACTAATTGGAATTTAAAACTAGAGTTGATGCTATTCCCTGTGTTATATGACCCAACATGTATCTTAATTGTCCCATAAAGTTGTACAGACAGCCCATATGTTCTCTTACAGACCATAACTTTCCCTGCAATGCATACATTTATTATATTCTATATTGTATTCTATTCATTTATCACTAGTCACACGTATTTACCTTTATCATTATAGATTTATAAATTAATAGTAGTTATATCATATATACTTTAATAGTTCAAATGTTTATTCACTGAATGCCTTATTTTCTCATCTGATCTGTTAGCATTATGTATTATCTTATTTCGATTATTTCTTGCTTCAGTCTCTTTGTTCATAAGTTTTTCTAATTCAGGGAATTGATAAGAAAACAATTATTTATAGTACTTTCCAAATATCTCCCTATAATAATGATAGCCATCTTCTTTCCAGGTCTAATTATGGACTGAATGTTTCTGTTTCTCTAAAATCCACATGGTGAAGTCCTAGTTTCCAATATGATGGATTCTGCAGATGGGCCTTTGGGGAAGAAAATTAGGGTTCAACGAGGTTGTGAAAGTGGAATTAGTGCCCGTGTAAGAAGGGACACTGGAGAGCCAGCCACCACGGTGCACACAAAGAAGTCCTGGGAGCCCGCAGAGAGGGGTGGCAATCCACAAGCCCAGGGCAGAGGCCTCAAAACCCACCTTCCTAGCAAACTGACTTTGGACTTCTTGGCCTCTAGAACAGTGAGAATCAAGCTCTGTTGTGTATGTCACTCCATCTATGGTAGTCCAAGCTGACTAACTCAGGTCTATGTTGATTATTTTTTATTTATGTATCTGTTCTAGTTTCAAGGCTTACTATAAAGAACCGTAATTCCCAGTACTGGTTTTATCATCCTGGAATAGTCGCAAAATTATCCTGATAGAATTGAATCGAATTATGGAAGACTCATTACCAGAAATCAAAACAGTAGAGGTTTGTGAGCACCAGAATTATTTATGATTTGATTTACTGGCCAGCTGTTTGCATGGTCAATGTTTCTTATGTGTAGTTTAATCCAGGAGATAAATATTTTTTGTCAAGGAATCGATTAGTATAATGGTCTCATAGCTTAGATTTCTTATATTCATTGCACATCTACTAAAGAAGGCTTATCATTCAAGATGACTTGTTCAGTAATTTTGAAGAGAAATGTCAGAGCGAAGTCCAAGAATACGTTGCACAGATTTCTCCTTCGACTCTGGGTGATGTCTTGGATACTAAGTGCCATGTTCTCCTTGGGGAAAGAGCTTCCTGGCAAATTAGTTTGAAATCTAAAGCCTCTTTCTGCAGCCTCTGTCCCCATGGGGCCGCAGGTGTCTGTGACCCACTCTGGAGGAGTGTTTTCCTAGGCGGCCCTTTCCTATATTCCACTAACCTCTGGGACAGAAGCCAGCTGTTGCCTTATCTCTGTTTTACCCTGTCTTCTTTTTTTTATTTCCAATAATTGTTATTTGAGATTTCCCTGAGTTCTGAGTTGTTTTGATTGGCTTTATAGTATATTTAGATTTGTTAAGTCTATTATGATTAAGTCTGATCAATCTTCTATATTTCCATTTTCCCCTCAGCTCTGTGTTGTTGTTGTATTTATTTTTAACAAAGATTATATTTTTAGAAGTAGCTTTCAAGCTCTTTTGGGCTTGTGGCATTAAAATGGATGTCACTGCATCTTGTTTAAAACAAGCAAATCAAACAAGGACGAATGAAGGTTAGGTATGAAACTTGGTTTTCATGGACATCTCTCCCTGCTACGGTAAAGAATCCAGGGTCACAATGAGACCAGATGAGGATGACTCCTGAGCCTGACAAGTCAAATGCCCCTAGATCTAAGCTCCACATGTTTTCTTCCTTTGAGGTTGAATGCAGTACAGGATCTAGCACGATTCCTGTGCTGCCAGGCTAAACTGGAGGTCAGCCACTGAATACAACACAGCTAAGCCCAGCCCGCCCGTATAGGCGATACAGTATAGGCGATACTGTGAATGTGAGAACAACTCAAGCTGAGGGAGCTGCACAGCTGGGCATCTGCATGCTAAATATCTGTAAGGCAGAAATAACACTCAAGTATATAAAGGCCAAAAACTTTGAGGCTCAGGGTCACATCGGAGTAGTAGCGCTCCCTCCAGTCAAGCACGAAGCTTACCGTCCACGCCAGTGAACTGGGTAACAGTTGCAGAGTCCGATTAAGGAACATCACACGGGCTGGGAGTGTAGCTCAGTGATAGAGTCCTTGCTGAGCATGTAGTGCCCTGAGTTCAATCTCCAGCTTCAAAACAAAATATTACATACAAATTTAAATTGAAAATTTAAAAAATAGAAATAACTGTCAGACGGAGCTCTACCTCCAACCAGTAAGCTCTATGAGGACAAGAAAATCTTCATTTTGATCAGCATAATAGTCTTAGTACTCAGCACAGAATATGGCACTTACGGGGATTCAATACGTTTTTGCTGATTAAATATAATGAAAAACACTTTTAACTATTGTAGAAGTTTCTAGTGCTCCATGTCTGGCTCTTTGCTTCTTCCGGTCACACAGACAGAGTAAACTTTCTAAGTCCCTTCTCCTAAACGAGACTGTGCTTGGAGACCTAGACCATGAACCATGAGGAAAAGCAATGTGTGTCCCTGGGGGCTGTTTGCAGGCGTCTTCACCCACTCTTCATGCCCTCTCTCCCTGCTGCGGACGTAGTTCTGTCACAAAATCCCATATGTGTGCCCTGAATCACTTCAGGGAGGAGACTTTTCCTGGACGGCTGGTCTACCCACATGAGATTTATGTAAACTGTTGTTTGTAATCACTGAATTTTAGATTATATCTTGTCACATCAGATTAGATCGATACATTACACTGATTTTATGCATGTTAATTTTATTCCCAATTGAAAATGATGGGTGTACACAGTAAAATTTTACATTTTCGTCTTGCATTTTGTTATAGTTGTGTATGCATCATTTTCAAGAAATTAAGAGAAAAGTTCTCTTTCACTTAATTTGTGATCTGATTCAACAAATTCTCTGTAAAATCTTAATAATATGTTCAAATTCTTCCTTGGCTTATAAAATTACTATTGAGTAGATGGTGAATAAAACTTTTTGACAGACTGCATGTCTTAATCTTGTGGAAGTACAGAAGTATGGAAGGAAAATATCCAGTACAAATGTAACAAATACCATAGAGGACAAGGAATAGCTTGTAAATAGTAAGTAATGATTACTTGGCCCAGGAAAAGAACTTAATTACACATACATGGTTCAGAGATCTTTTTTTTTCACTTCCATGTAAAGAAAAATACTTTGTATTTTCAATTAAAAACTAACTTACATTAGCTACTGGAGGTGGAAGAGCAGCCACAGGATGAGTGCAATCTCCTCATTTGATACTACTCATGCTATTTTTCAAAGGTCACTTATTCTTTAGAGGTCGCGGTATTATTGCACATTGTCAGGTAATTATTCTGACAGTAACCTTTCCAATGTTTCTGGTTGCAATTTTATGATGTCTAAATTCCTTTCCTAAGCCTTCTTGGACTTTTATGGGCTAATATGGGAAAAGTCATAAAATCTCATTCAAGGTAATAAACTAATATCTCAGCTCCGAACCTACACTTCCAGATCAGTGATGTTGCTGCTGAAATTGAAAACTACTTTTTGAGTTGGGGTTGGGTTTGGGAAAGGGACATACTTCCCGTTTCTCACTATTGGTTTCTCGCTCCTCTCAGCATTGACCTGGCAACATGGCAACATTTCTTCTTTCTCTTGACAATGGCAATTTGCTTCAGAATTAGGTTTTCCAGATTTAGTTTTTCCATCACCGGTAGAACCAGTTCATCCAACTAGCATAGGCCATCTGGTTACCCGTGCTCCGGTGGATGTTAGAGTCCCAGCTCCGCGCAGCCCTTCTCCTCACTTAGAGACACCTTTTGCCCTGGTGTCTTGGTTTCACTCCAGAGAAAGATCCTCCAAAATTTCTACTTTTTAACAATCCTTGCTTCTTCTCATTGTTTCCCTATGTAGAAGGATGTTGACTCTTACTTATAAGTTGCTGACTCTATGATAATTTGTGTGCAGAGAAGTGTTAGCATCAGGCTAGAGTCTGGGAACTTAGAATTTGGAAGGTTGCAACCACTGCCTGATAAGAACAGCTTGTTGTGCCCAAGCTGCTTGTCCAAACACTAGTTTCATGCTAAGCACCCGCTTTTTCTCTAGAGACTGCAAGTCTGGTACCTGATAGGCAGACACTGCCCAGGTGAGCAGCACCCAGGAAAGACCTTGGGTACTGAGTTTCTAATGAGTATCTCTGATAGAACACATTTCACAGAATGACTGTCACAAAACATTTCTGGGGGAATTAAATGAATCTTGGACAAAGACCACTGGAAACATGGGACTGGATTCCTCCTGATACCACCCATGTACGTTTTCCTCTCGTGGACTTCACCTCCTATTCATTTACTATGATGAATCACAGCTCTGAACATGACTGTATGTTGTGTACTCCCAGCCTGCTCGGTGATCTTAGAAAGCAAGGGGATGTCTGAATGGCCTTACTCTTCCCTTTTCATTTTTGTCGGTTTTTCCACATTCGGGTGTATCAATCAGCTTTCTATTGCCATAACAAAATTCTTGAGACAGGCTACTTATGAGGTAAAAAGAGTGTTCTAAAAATTGCACAGCATATTAGGCAGCCCATTGGCTAGATTCTTGAGTTAAAGTGACCCTATTCTATCATGGTGGTAAAAAACGTCCAAGGGAATGCTCATATCATGAGTCAGAAAACAAAGAGGAAGGAGACGCCAATGTGTCCTGCAGTCCCTCGAAAGCCTGCTTCTGGAAGAACCAGGACCTTCCTCACAGTGCTACCTCTCAAAGGACTATAGCGTCACTCAAAAGGGCCACCTGGGGCCAAGACTTTCACAGAGGAGCCTTTACGGGGCACTATCCATGTTCACACCACAGTAATTAAGAGTAATTATTCATATTACATTTCAGCCTTCAAAATAACTGATACCATTCTGTGACATGATTTTTCACAGCACATCCAGTAACCAACACAGCACAGACATGTGGACAGATTAGAGGACTAAAGGAGACTCTGGGGAAGGAGTCTCCAGGTGCTCAGGAGTCGGGCTTAGTGCACACCCCAGATTTAGGTGATATTTATAAATAAACTTGGGAACATTCCTCAATGATGTAAATTATGTTTGTTCTGTCTTGAATAGCTAAGCAGTAATTTATAGTAAATAAAATGTTCTTCCTTGAAAAGTAATCTTATTTCTTTGCATGAATAGTGATTCACTAGCAGTCAGCACAACCTTAGGGAGATAATATCAGCAACATTTTGCCAAATTGCTTTATAATCATATTGCAGTGTATTCATAGAATCTATAATGGCTGCTTTGGGTTTATTCCAAGACTTTGGTAGGGTCAATAGGAGTTAAATAATGAAAATATGCACCGGTACAGTAAGACATTTTGCTCCTTATTTTAAGACAGCTTTTCACTTTGGGGACATTTTGCTCCTTATTTTAACACAGCTTTTCATTTTGGGGAACATGGACTTTTTTTAAATTGCTCAGAAAAACCATAAGCAAATGGCATGTACGATGGCTTACAGACACTCAAGTGACTCTAAATACTTTTCATGGCATCAATACTTTTGTCATTAAGAATAGAGAGGAAGGCTACAAAGCAGTGAATGCAAATGGAACACGCAGATTTTAATTACAAAAGCAAAGTAAAATTGTCCTTTTAAAAAATACGTAGCGTGGATGTTACTCTCATCTATTCTTCCCTATATTATCTTGGGATGATAACTCAGACAGGATATAATAATATACTTACTGAAAGAGAAATAAGCTTACTATGGACATAAGATCATGCTGTAAATTTCCAAAGGTGGTAAGGCAGTTAGAGGCCACTTCCTCCATCCTGACTTTTTAAAGCAACACTTGGAACAATGCGAAGCATTCAAAGCCTAAGTCAAAGTGGAATTAATTCACACGGTTGAAGCAAGTCACTCCGTGGCTGAGGGCCCCCACCACAGGTCAGTTTCTAGAACAGAGATGGAGACACCCGGACATTGCTTAGGATGCAAGTTTGCTCCTACAGTGACTTTCCACTTTTCCTACTTTCCATGCACATCATAGTCATTGTACCCTGCAGGATTCTAGGAACGAGATAATTGGTTCTGGGTTTAATTCTGTTTCTCTGGAGTTATTTAGAGCTAGAATGTTAGCAGTCACAATATTCTTTTTTCACCAGCTCACAGTATCAGCACAGCTAGCACTCTAAGTTAGCTAATTCTTTGATTTTGGCTTGTTGCTAAACGTTAAAAGAATAAGAGGTTTGTACTCATATTTTACATTAGAAAATTTTGGACCTCATTAAAGAAAATATTTCAGGCTTTTTCTAGTAGTTAACTAATTATCAATGAAAAGGAAAACATTAACACATATAAATGATTTATGTATGTCTTAAATCACTTTCTCATTGCTGGGACATAATACCCGATTCCCACAATTTAAGAGAGGAGAAGTTTATTTTGTCTCCCATTTTCAGTCTGTAATTAGCTGATTCCACAGCAGGAAGGCAGGCTGCAAGGGTCCAGAGGAAAACTGCTCATCTCACGGAGAAGGAAGCAGAGAAAGAAAGAAGCAGCCAAGGAAGGAGACCAAGCCTCCCAGGTCAGCCCAGGGACCCGCTCAGCTCTTCTGACCAGGCCCCAACTCCTAACGACAAGTCAGCTACACCACTCTGTGATCCAGTCACCTTTCCGTGGCCCACACACGAACATGGGAGGCTTTGGGGGCATCTACATAGAAACCACGACAAGTTCTTCCTGGTCTCACTCAAAGTGCTCTGAGCACCCTCCCTTCGTCTCCGTACTGTGCACTGGGAATAGAGCCACGAATTCCGTAGACAGACCCCTGTGTACTGCTGTGTCTTTGTTTCTCAACAGGCACTGGTGCTGTTTGATGATTCTCCATGTTTGCCACAACAAAGTATTTATCACTCTTTATTGGATCTGCTAAACTTCTGCAGAAACGCCCCTCTTATTATTTTAACTATCAAAAAGTCCACATACATCCTTGACGTGAGACATACGCTCCACTCAATACTCGAACATTACTATGAAAGACTAAGCCCAATTTCAGTAATGTGAGTGTCGATAGAACATTGTTTCAAAATCTCTCCTCCTCTGCAACAGTCTGAGAAGGCCCACTCTTTGTTAAGCCTAGTTCCTTCCCTTCCTTTCTGAGCTGGGTTTGCAACTTTGTCACATCCATGGAAATAAGTTTTCCAGAGTAGATGACCTTTTTCCTGGAGACCAAAAGCTTCCTGGCAGCTTCCTGACATAAGAACTGTCTTATTTTTTCTCTTGCAAAGCTGTCTTCTACCCACTAATTGCATCTCCTGTCTGAGCCACACCTTCAATTCTCTGCTAGTTTTCCAAGGACATATGAGTAGCTGGCCCTGAGTCATCAAGGAATTTCCAGTTTGGTCACCAAACATAAGCACTTCCTAGCTCTTTCCTTTGAATCTTTTAGATTTTTACTTTCCCTCTCTAATCCTTCAGACATTGCTTCAGAATCACATCACTACAGTTTTATAACAAAAGTATATTTCACATATCCAGCGACTGTAGCTGACTACTTATACCAAAAATAAAATTGTTTTCTTTCACCTGAGGCAAGAGAAGCTTTGTCAGAACAATGGTGTGTTTATAGCCTGAGGATGCACTCCAGGTATGTAAGTAGCAACATTTCTTCTTAATTTAACTAAATGACACAGAAAAACCAAGTTAGATAATTAAATAAGAAAACTTATGTACCTGCTTACTAATAATAAACATCTATCTTCATAGGAACACAAAGGTGGGCTGTTTTCATCAGTGACGGCTGCATTTTACATGCCAAATCACACAAGCACATGGAACTTTTCCTTCCCTCTTTCTTTTTTCCCTCTTCTCTCTCTCTCTCTCTCTCTCTCTCTCTCTCTCTCTCTCTCTCTTTCTTTCTTTCTTTCTTTCTTTCTTTCATCTTTCTTTTCTTTTTTTCTTTGGAGCATTCATAGCCAAGCTGCATTCCAAAACTTTTTTAAAGATCGGGTCTTACTAAAATGCTACTTGCCCCAGCTAGCTGAATTTGGGATTCTCCTGCCTCAGCCTTCTAGATTGCTGGCATTAAACTGTGCACCACCACACCACACCGCACTCAGGTCCCTTCTGATGTAAGTGGCTTTCAATGATACTGAATGTGTCAGGCACAGGAGGCAGAGGGAACGCTGCGACTGTGTCCTTCCTAAACAGCTTTCTGCCCCAGCAGCTCTGCCCCAGCACTGTGTGAGGGACTCATGACAAAAGTCCCTAAAATTCCCTTAATACCATCACAAGGTCACGATCTTGTGGGTTCACACTGCTCGCACAGCCCGTGCACCACCAGTTGGACACGCCTGTTCCAGAAGATTAAGTGTTACACAAAGTTCAGCCATCTTTGTCTGTGAGAAAGAAAATTAACTGACGCTTGGATTGTCCGCTGTAGGCTACAACTTACATTTTACATTTGATGACACCAGAGTCCCCAACTAGTCGGGGAGTATAACGAACGCCGCGATGCGGCAAAACTAGGGAACGAGTCCCTGCAGTCTGGTTCCTTCTCCAGTTTGTCCTTTGGACAGCATCATTTGGCTGTTTCCCAAGTCTCGTGTCCTGCAGGATTCACGGACACCTGAAGGGCCCGGCGGAGGGTCTCCGACCCGAGCGCAAATCAGCACTGACCGTGGCAGTATTCCCAACTTAAAGCAGTATCTTAATAGGGAAGAAATAAAGAAGAAATATGAATTAATTCTATATTCAGTGCTTAAAGTCATTAGCCCGAAGCTAGTTGTATTAAAAAGAAAAACTATCTATATTTATGTATATTTTAAACTGATTTGTGTCCAGCTTGTTAAACATGCTATACCTATTCTAGCATATGGTTCGGCATATATCAAAAATGCCTCAGTTTTTCCACTTTTCCCTTTCCCCTTTTTTTCCTTTTCAAATAAAATATATATATATGTGTGTGTGTATATATATATAAATACATATATATATATATATATATATATATATATATATATATATATATAAATGTGCTGTAAATAGGGAAGTGGGGAACAGAAGGGAGGGGTGGGAAAGAGGGGGGAAACCAAGATACATCATGTACAGGTACAAAATAACCACGATGAATGTGATCACTATGTATACCATGTACCAATACATGTTCTTGGTTAAAAAAAAAAAAGAATAGAATGAGAAACCTAAAATATAAATAAATAATAGAAAAATAAAAAAGAGAGTGTAGCAAAAAAGCAAGCAGGCTTTTGTAGTTAGAGAAGAGCTTCAGGGAGTGGAGGGGTGAAGAAAGGGTTAGGGGGATAAAGGGACCAAAGTTGATCAAGATTATGTTGTATGCATGTGACATTTCCCCAAAACCAGCATCACTATTCTGTATGGCAAACATATGTTGATAAAAGGAAAAAAAATAAAAAAATAAAAACGCCTCAGTGATGTTTGGTGTGATAATGAAGTAAGATATTTATGCCTACAAATGATTTTTTGGAAATAGATATTTGACC
>PVJO010027452.1:0-19502 GCA_004026905.1 Hystrix cristata
AATCTTAGAGTTGTTTTAATTTGCATCTCTTGAATGACCAGTGATGTTGAACACTTTTTCATATATTTATTTGCCATTTGTATTTCTTCATCCGAGGTGTCTATTCATTTCAGATGCCCATTTTTGGATTGGGTCTTTAAATTTGGGGGGTCTGATACTGGATGGCTAAAGAAGATGTGGTTTTTTTAATACAATGGACAGAGTATTACTTGCCATAAAAAGGATGAACTTGAACCATTTATAGGTAAATGGATCCACCTCAAGAACATACTCTTAAGTGAAACAAATCAGACACACACGACTACATATTGAATGTTTCTCTCATATGAGAAACTATAAATGTAAATAAGGACAAAAAGTTATATTAGATATTGTCAAAAAGAAAGGTAATATTCAAATAAGACTAGAACTAAAGAGGGAAGGGGAAAAGAAAGGAAGGGAAAGAGAAAAGAAAAGAAAAAGAAAAAATGAAAAAATGTAAATAAAGCTGCTGTAAACCAGGAGGGGAGGGGAAGGGAGCGGAAGTACAGGTACAAACTAACTATGATGAATGTGATCATTATGTGTATCTGTGATGTACCAATACATGTTCTTGGTAAAAAATAAAATTTAAAAAAAAAACTCTTTTCTTATCTAATACTCTTTATTTTTATCTTGTAGATAGATACTGTATACTTTTAAGACAGTGTCAAAACATACTAGAAGCCTTTATCTTGGTGTGACAACTAGAAATAACTGGCTGATATCTCCATTCATTAATGCCAGCTATTTCCCTCTTAGAAAATAGTACTCTTTCTTATTCTTCAGCCTGGTACTTCTGCAGGTTTTCCCCAATTTAATTTGATATATTCTTATATTATATTCAAAGAAAAGATTATAGACGCTGGTACCCTTGCATATTTATAATACTTCAAAGATAGTTGGAATATTCTCACATTTTAAATTGTAAGGAATATCCCAGAATATAACTAACAGTTTTATCAGCAATTACCTTAAGAATGTTGGTCATAGTTGATACAATAATCTCTTACCTATCCAAACATATTTCTACCTTGTCTTCAAAAACATAGTATTTTATTTGATTTGATTTTTATTTTTTATTTTTTTGGTACTGGGAATCGAACTCAGGGCCTCATGCTTGCGAGGCAAACACTCTAAGCACTGAGCTAAATCCTCAGCCCAAACATAGTATTTTAAATAATTTGCTACCACACTTTACAAAATAATGTACATAGGGATCCCTATTCAAAACCATAAACAATATCGATAACCAAACATGCCTTAAGCACCCACCACTTCAGTATTTTGGGACTGTATCTGGGGTAAAAATATCAGAAGTATAAAAAACAAAATAAGTTCTGTGGGCATTTATACTGAGAAGGTAATATTTGTTGGTTAACTGAGGCAATCATTCTTACTAGCATCCTTTTGTGAGGGTTTCAAAACTCAAGTAAGATTCCAAATTTAGATGCTTTGCTTCTTATTAAAACTTCATTAGGTGTAGACATTTCATTGTGGTGGTGTCTGAGTGACACCCATAAAAAGTAAGCCCTCTCTGCCGAGCAACGAACTGCTGTGATGGACATTCCCTCAGTGAGTCGACTGACTTGGCTTTTTCTTTGGCTAACTTCTTTTTTCATGTAGACACAGACTAAGGGAAAAATAGTTCCACTTATTTCCTTTGGCATGTATCAAGCAAATAGGTTCCTGTAGTCAAGTTGTTCTCTAGTAATAGAACAGCTAATAAATCCAACCTGAAGACTCTCTTCAGACTGCTGAGGATTCCTGAGTGTTTGAATCTCATTTGTATTTGCTTGCAGTTTGTAGAAAACTTGACTTTCAACCATTCACAAGTCCCTACTCTTCTTATGCTTTTGGTATCTACGGCTAGATATTGGTGCTCACCAAAACGTTGGGTTTCAAGGATTTGAGCATTTACTGTATATTATGGTTTGGATATAAAATGTTCCTCCAAAGTCTCATGTGTTCAGAGGTAGAAATTTTGGAGGGAGATTGGTTTAAGAAGACTCTAAGATCACAGTTTGGTGGCACTGCCAGAAGGTGATGGAAACAGACAAAGAGGCCTCACAGAGGTGCGTGGGTCACCACTATGTGACTCGGGAGACTGCACCTTGTCTTTGGCCCCTTCCTTTCTAGAGTTCTACCCTCTCCCCCCTCCTCACTCTCTCCCTCCTCCCTGCCTCTTCCTGGCCACCTTGAGGAGTGGCTTTGCTCTGCCTCGCCCTTTCTGCCATGGTGCTCCACCTTGCCCCTTCCACTGTGGTGCTCTGCCTCACCTCAGGGACACAGCAGGAAATGGAGCCAGCTAGCATGGGCTGAAACCTCTGAAAATGTGAGCCCACATAAATCTTTCCTCCTGTAAGTTTTTTATGTTAGCCATTTTGTCAGAGTGACAGACGTTATCACGCCACCCTGATGTTTCTTGGTTGCTTTACGAAATCTCAATCACCCTCATTCACTGTCTAGGCAAGAACTCTCATGATGTTCCTGAGCGGCGCACTGTCCAGTCAGATTCACAACAACCACCTTTGGTTCTTAGCAGGAATCATAAACAGTAACCTTCTTTTATCTTGACGTTTCCAAAGAAGGAAAGAACCGGCAAGCTCAGGCTGGACGAAGCCCATCTCGTTAGAGTCATATAAGGCATACACACACACACACACACACACACACACGCACGCACACACACACATATGGTGCGTTATATGTATTAATATTGTGAGACATAAAGTGCTGCTCTTTCTCTTGTATGACTCCCTGATCTCATTGCAGACTCCAGCCTGGGAACTCTGCTCTCATGATGGTGACATCACAGAACATCCTGATGATATGCTGGTTCTTTAGACCAGTGACGCCCTCTCTCCTTACATTAGGAAATGATTCCGTATGTGAGTCTACCAGTCATTTCACTGGAAGTGCCAAGTGGTTTGGATAAAATAAGATGTTAGTTGAACCTTTGCCTTAAACTGAAATTGAACCTAAGTCATGTTTGAAGTTCAGAAAGTTGAGTTAACTTTTCCCCCCTCTCTTTTGATTTTTGTGCATCTCTGCACTTCCTGGTTTGGGTAGGGAGTAGAAACTAAAAAACCACAAGAAAAGCTATTCTTGCTGCATTTCCAGTCTTTCAAAGCCAAAAAGCACTAGAAATCTCATGAAGAAAACAGTTCCCACCTAATTTCTAGCCCCAAAAGGTTCAGACAAGTTTGAATAAACTTTGGATAATGTTGCATCTATTACTTGGAGAATGTCTCAGACAGGCAGTGGTAAAAAGCTATAGGATGACAGGGGGAAGGAAACAAGACGACAACAAATTGGACATGTCTTCACATGAAACTAAGGACACTATCATAATCAAAACAGCATTTGCTTCATGGTAAAAAAAAAAAAGCTAGACTATCTTACATTTTGGGTGAAAACCTTGAACTCAGCTTTTATCTTCCTAAATGTTGCCATCTATGAAATACTCTTCACATTTAGGTTATCATTTTTACTTAAAATGTAATCACCAAAGCCATTTTAAAATTACTTGTCACTACATCGGGGATCTGTGGGAATAAATCATTGAAGGTGTGTTATACCGTTGCTTGAGTTTCACTGTTTAACTCTCCGCTGGTTCTTTCAGTGCTGCATAAGAACAAGCTGCTCCTTCCACACATGCTTGCCGTCCTAGCAGACACACTAAGTACTCAACAAACACAAGTGCAGTATGCAACATGTTGGGCAGCTCAGGAGAAGAGTGACAAGTACAGAGTGCACATGGTGGCAGAGGGGACAGTCAAGTGAACAGTGGAATCTAACGGAGTTTGCTAACGGCTGTGACAGGGACAGGCTTAAAGGATTAGGGGACTTGTAAAGAGGCCTTTGAGCAGCCTGGAAGAGCCTCTGAAGATGCTAGACTCGCAGGAGGAGGAGCCGTGAGCCATGAGAGAAGCCCCGTCTCTGGATCAGGCCCTTCCCTTGCCTTCTCATCCTGTAACAAAATCAGGAGGATCCGCGTGAGAGTTCAAATGGGAATGGTGAGATCGCGAAGGCAAAAGGGAGATTGGAACTCCAGGCAGGAGGTGGGGGAGGTGAGGGTTCGGCTCTGAAGGGGAAGGAGCACAGTTAGGAGCGGCCAGGTGGGCAGGAGGCCAGACTCCAGGAGAGCGCGGGTTCGCACCGAGGAGGGTCAACCCGTGAAAGGAGGCCTGGGAATACAGGTCCAGCCCCCTGTTGGATCCGAAGGATCAGGGTTACTATTACTGTCACTGTTGTTATTTCTGCTGTTACTATTATTCAATCAGTTTGGTGTTATAGAAAACCACAGGTTTTGTAGTCAGAGACAATTTTGATTTCTGGATACCCATCTAATGAATCCTTAGATTACTGCCCTCACTAGGCCCCCACACAATGGGGATGATCACATTGTGCCTAAGGGTGATGTGAGAATCAACGAGACCCCCTGCGATTGTGCTTATCAAGCTTCCGGGTGCACAGCGGCGCTCAGTGGAAGGTAGTTTCCTCTCTCTTGCTTCAAGGGCTGACTGCCTGGCCTCTGGACAAAGTATCCTCTGGGCCATAGAATGGCTGCTTTATCTCCTCTTCAAATGTAACTTTAAAAAATTATTTAAAAAATTTTTATTAGTTCATATTTGCAGTATAAAATGATTACATTCACTGTGGGGAGTTGGTACATGTACACAACGCACCTTAATTCTTTCTTATCCTCCTCCCCCCTCTTCCCCCTCCCTCCATCTCTTGGTCTCCATCTGTTTTGCAAAAGATCTCTCTCCCTGTTTCCTATTATCTTTTCTTTTGCTCTTTAATTCATTTATATTTTGGGTTTCTTATATAAGAGAACTCACGCGATGTTTAAGCTTGTGTGCCATATTAGGAGTCGCAGTTTCTCCCCTCATTGCCGCCTCTATCCTTGCAGCTTTGCAGTCATTGTCCCTCCACACACCTATGATGGCCATCTCGTGTTAGCCACACAGAAACGGGAGCAGACAGGTGAAGTAATCTGTCCAAGAGTGCTGCTGACAAATTATGGCATTTGATTCCAGTCCAAGCCTCTGTGAATTCAAAGTCTGTGTTCTTTCCAGCCATCCCCACCACATATCTGTACAATGTATAAGAGGTTCACCTTCTGGGAAACTGATTTTGTAGTTTGGTGTGTGTTCCAGAAACATTTGCATTGAGGGGTCGCACTTTGGGAGAGGTCCGTATATGTTTCCTTATTTTACCAATGAAATGAAAACAGGATAAAGAAAATCTTCATAATCTTTACTAACAACCGGGAGAGGTTGAGATCTAAGCTGCCCCTTACTCTTTTATCCAGTCAAGTGAGTACTTCATTCTTTGAAGATAAATGCGTATCTGTTTAAAGATATTCTATATAAGCTGGTTCAAGTATTAAAAATATGCAAGACAAATAATCCAACAGTCAGTATACTTGCCAAAAAAAAGAAGCAAAAAAGGCTTTACCCTGAACACAGACAGCTCATATGTTGGCCACCGGGGCAGATCTGAAATTTAAATCTGTATGAATTCATTGCACGAATTTGCAGCTTTTGACCTGGATTTCTCAGTTCATTTATAAAGAGGAGAATTTATCATCAGCAGCACCAGGATTTTGCCATTTTCTTTTCATGGTGTTGGGTACTTTGACCAAGAAAAGCCTTTTAATCCTCTCCGGTGCTGGGGCTAAGAGATTGCCACAATAGAGATGTATTCATAAACTGATGGTACGGCATATAGCTTTGGTTTTCTTTCTATGTTAGGACTCCCTAGCAGTTCTCAATGTGCTTTTTTCTATGAAAGGACTCATTCACTGGTCCTAAGGAAAAGCTTTAAGTAAAGACACACTCACAGCTGTTGGTTCGCCAGAAACTGCAGTTTTGGGTTTAGCCAGAGGAGGACAACCACAAATGCCACTCACCAGCCTAAATTAAAGTGCTCATCTATAGCTGGTGTTTGAGGTTGAGCCATATACAAATAGAATTAGGGCCAGCCTTTACCAACATGACTCAGGAGAAGTGCCCCGAGCCACGCGCTGGGCAGGGACTCTCATCTCCAGTGACTTCCTTGGTTTTGTGGTGTCTCGAACAGAGTATTTTGTGGAAAGAAGGGAGAGATGAAAGTCAGGAGAGGAAGTTGCTGTTCTTAGGCAGAAGCCTCAGATCTCTGCATCCTTTTGCTCATACTGCATTTACCTATTCTAGGCTGACTTAAAACAATGGTTTCTCCATTTCTTGGTAGCATTTAGATAGAAAAATAGAAAGTATTTCTCAGGTGTTGAACTATGCCCTCCCATTCCCAAATTTGCAAGATGAAGTCTTTAACCCTGTACCTGGAATGTACCTTATTTGAAGAGAGGATCTGTAGGTGCAATGAAGTTAAAGTGATTTTATAGTGTGGATCTAATGCAATATGTCTACTGCCTTATAACAAGAGGAAGTTGGGACCTAGCGTTCCCCACAGGGAGAAGGCCTTGTGAAGACAGGAAAAAAGAGAGCCCCCTGCCTTTTGATTGATAAACATTTAATGTTGATAGTGGCATGATTGTATTTACGCCTGATATTTTACTACCTGTTTTTTCTATGTGTGATGTCCTTTTGGTCCCTCTGTCATGTTTTACTGATTCTTTTTGAAAATTTTTGAGTGTGACATTTATTATTGCATTATGTCATACCGAATTTTCACAGTATTTTTTAAGTTGCTTTCTTTTTTGCAACTTTATTTATTTATTTCTAATTAGTAAGTGTTTGTAGTACATGATGATTATATTCATTGTGGGGAGTTGGTATATATATATGCCATTTCTTAATTCTTTTTTTAACTCCTTCCCTCCCTGCCAACTTCCTCCTTAATCTCTTGGACCCCTTCATGTAGATATATGTATGAAGAGAGAGACAGAGAATGTCAGTCTGCCAGAAAAGTATACCTTAGGAAAAGAATACCTTGTATAAATATTTTAATTCTAAATGCATTGAGACATCATGAAATTAATACTATTACCTTCGGCCTCCACAATTACAAGTGGCGCTCAAAGTGGAGGCCATTAGCTTGCAGACATTTATTAGTAGAGCAAACTGCTTGAAGTGTGCATACATTTTTTTGGTGGCCTCTCTCCTCTTTCTTTCTCATTTTTATACATGTTTCTAGAATATGATGATCCCATTCTTCACAGGGACTCGTCTGGACAATTCACCCCCACCAGGTTCTTATTTCATTTTTCATTTTCCATCTCTTGGTTCCCTTCCCATATGCCAAAGATCCATCTCATTATTTCCTATTGTCTATCTTTTATTTTGTACTTTATTTGTATATTGAGTTTTTCATATAAGAGAAAGAAACCATGTGCTATTTAAGCTTGTGTGTGATTTATTTCACTTAACATTATGATCCCAAGGTGCATCTATTTTCCTACCAATGACCCAAATCTATGCTTTCTTATGGCAGAGTAGTACTCCAGTGTGTATTTATGCTACATTTTGTTTATCTATTCGTGTGTTGATGGACATCTGGGCTGCTTCCATGAATTAGCTATTACGAATTGTGTTGCTACAAATGTGAGTATGCATGTATCAATCACTATAATATGAAACATTTAACTCTTTTGGGAAGACACCTAGAAGGGGAATAACTAAGTTGAATGAAATTTCTATTTTTAGTTTTCTGAGGAATTACCACACTGATTTCCATAGTGATTGTACCAGTTTAAATTCCCCCCAACAATGAGGAAGGCTGTCCAAAAACTCCATCAAAAGAGCCCTAGAATTAATAACCAAATTCAGTAGCATACCAGGATACAAAGTGAAAACTCAAAAATCAGTTGTGTTCCTGTACACCAATAATAAACTCACCAAGAGAGAAATTAGACAAATAATACTTTTCACAATATCATCAAGAAAAATTAAATATATAGGAATTAATCTGACCATGGAAATGAAAGACCTCTGCAATGGAAATTACAGTACTCTGACAAAAGACATCAAAGAAGATATAAGAGAGTGGGAATACATAGCCTGTTCTTTGATAGGCAGAACGAATATAGTCAAAACGGCCATACTTCCAAAACGGTTCTACAGATTTAGTGCAATTCTAATCAAAATACCATTTCTCACAGAACTAGTGAAAAAATCCTAAAATTCACGTGAAACCGGAAGAGACCTAGAATAACAAACGGAATTCTGGGCAACAAAGGCAAGTCAGGGGGCAGCAAGATGCCAGACTTCAAGTTATATTCCAAAGCTACAGTGATAGAAACAGCACAGTATTGGCAAACGAAAAACAAATGAACAAACAAAAAAGCAAACAAACAGATTGGTGTGTCAATGGAACGAATAGAGTACGGAAAACAAGAAACAACTTGAGGTACACTCGGCTACCTTATCTTTGACACAGGAGTCCAATATGAGTGGTGCTGGGAAAGCTGGCTGTCCACATACCAAAGAATGAAGCTGGACCCACATCTCTTACCATGCACTAAACTAGAAACAAAACGGATCAAAGATCTGAATATTAAAACAGAAACACTTAATTTGCTGGAAGATGAAATAGGTAAAACCCTTGAAGTTATTAACATAGACAAAGATTTTCGGAACAGAACCCAACACCACATTATTACAATTATCACTTTATATCATTCTATATCTTTTTAAATGGGCAGAGAAGTGCAAGTGCATATTTATAATTCTTTATATGTATATTTTTCTGATGTTGAGAATCAAAGCCAGGGCTTCACTCATCCTAGGCAAGTGTTCTATCACTGAGTTGTAGCACCAACCCTATAATCATTTTTAATTGCTCAAGTAGAGTAAATGAAAACAAATGTTATTTACTACTCTTGGTTCCCTTCAATTGCGCCTGTGAATGTGTGTTTCTTCTTGATGTTGTTGTTTTGTTCTAATACAGCTTCACTCCTAACCATCTCCTTTGTGCTGTTACTGTCAATTCTGTTTCTATATGTTACAGACCCAAGACTTCAATTAAATACATACTGCTTTGCAGAGCTGCTTTTTACATCAGAAGAAAGAAGAAATATGAAACAATATTATAATTTTCTACACAATACAGTTATCAACATATTTTCTTTTCTCATGTGAATTCAAACTATTGTCTGGTGTGATGTAGTTCCAGCCCGAAAAATTGTCTTTATGATTTCTTCTAAGTCATGTTTGCTAGCAAACAATTATCTCAGTTTTTTGTTAATATGAGAGTGTCTCTAGTTCATCTTTATTTTTGAAAAATAAGTTAACTGGCTATCACCATCTGAGTTGTAGCACTTTGACCATGTCTTCCACTGCCTGCTGGTAGCCATTGTTTCTAATGAGCACTCAACCATTAGCTTAATTAGAGCTCCCTAGTATGTGATTAGTCATTTTTCTCTGGCTGCTTCCAAGATTTTCTGTTTGTTGTCCCTTTGGTGCTCTCACTGAAATACACCAGTCTCCTTAATGATGCCCAAATACCCCTGAGATTCTGCTCATCTTTCTTTCTTCATCTTTTCCCTCTATTCTTAAGACTGCATTATCTCTATTTCTGTAACTTCAAGTACATGGACTTTTTTTTTTTTTTTGCCAGCAAAAATCCAGTGTCAAAACTTGCTAGTGAATTTCTTTTCTCAGTTATTAAATTTTCTACTACAGGATTTGCTTTTAGAAACAATTTCCATCACTGTATTCCCTTGACTATTGAGGCATTTCCATCATACCCTCTTTTACTTCTTTCATAACATTTTTCCTTTAGTTTTTTTAACATATTTACAGCAGCTACTTTTTGGGGGAGGGGTGCTGGGGATGAAACTCAGGGCCTTGCACTTGCTAGGCAAGCACTGTACCACTGAGGTAAATCCCCAACCCCAACAGCTACTTTCGAATATTCGCTAAATTTGACATCTGGGCTCTCTCAAAAACACCTGCTTTTTCTCCTCCTGTGTTTCTTTGTTATTTGCTGTATATGTCTCATATTTCTTTTGTTAAAAATTGGGCTGTTTATGTAATCTAAGGGAATCTAGATGCTTATTTCTGTGACCTTCATACTTCCCAGGCCTCATTTTGCGTTGACTTGTTCATTTCTTTAGTGACTGGGTGAAGTCTTTCGGGGTGGTCTATTTCTGTCATAATGAGGATCTGCTGGTAATACTGCTTCTCAGAGAGTCTTGGACACACGCACCTTCATTTAAATTCTTTTTGTCCAAAAGAACACAATTATTTTCACGAGGCTCTCTTGTATCCTCACTTTCCTTGATCTTCCTATAAAATTCCTAGATGTTATGCTTCTACTGGCATTACACCCAGGTATCAGCCTCCACTGACTGACTACTAGTTGATTGCTTTATTGTTTTTAGCAATGACCTGTGTCATAAATTATTCTTCAGTTTGATCCACTCAAATGCAGGCTCTTTTGCAAGAGTGGTCAGCAAGGGTAGTCTTAGAGGTTTGCTCTTCCCACAGTAGTGTTTTTCTTGCCTGTCAGTTTTCCTGGCTTTCTTGATTAAAGTAAATGGATTACAATCTTGCTCATTGTTACCATGGAGTTACTAGGGTCTCTTCTTGACTCTTTCCCATCAAACTTCCGCTTTCTTCAGCAGCACTTTGAGGTTTGTAGTTTCCTGGGCTCTGTCCCAGGTAACATCCAGTCCCTTAAGCAGAGCCACACACTTTCCTGTTCTTAAGACCTGCCTCTTCCTTGGGCAAAATTCTTGTACTGCTTTTCTGAGCCCAAGGTGGGGACAGTGGCTCACTTCTTGCTGAGTGACACCTTGCTCTCTAATCAGGGGTGTGCCGATTGGTAGCCTCTGGTCTTCTTGGTTCACCTAGTAGGCAGCCTCTTCCCTGTGGCTGAGGCAGGGTGAGGGTGATCTGCTTCAGCACTGTACCTGGAACATAGTTCCCACCCTGCAAGTGGAGTTTGCAAGGCAGAAGAAAGTCCCAGATTTCCAACAGTCCTTGCTTGAAACCGAGCAGCTTCTTGTACAGAAGTGACAAGCAGCGGGGTGGTAAGAAACACCAGCAGCATGTGCTTCTCCAGGATAAGCCCAGGCCCGGGAGGCAGAGGAGGGCACCTTCTGTTCTGTATCCCTCCCCCAGGGGAAGCGGTGTCACCGCACACAGAGCTGGGATGGGGAGGGAGCCTTTGTGGCTCAAATGCCACAGACCCTTTTTGTTCTTAGCAAGAGTTAGGAGAATTTCTGTAGTAAACGGTATTTCTCCATTTGCTTTATGCCCTTAGGACACTTTTTGGAGAATTTTTTTAAAATTTTTTTATTTTTTTACTTTTTGGAGAATTTAAATAATTATTTTTAATCATTTAAATTTATTTAAATAATTATTTTTAATCATTTAAATTTATTTAAATTTAATTTTATTAAATTTTTAAATAATTTAAATCACTTTTTCATGCCAGTTATAGCTGCATTGCAAAGCTCCTCATGCTGTTCGGGACTGTTAACTCTTTCTAAAGGCTTTTTTATGTTGGTTTGATTAATTATATTTTCCAGGATATTTATTCTTCTAGTGATAATCTTAGTGCACAAACAGAACTGAGAACTTTTTAAAAATACTGATGCTTTGAGTCCATTCCAGATAGTCCAGTCAAACTGTTTTATGTTTCATTTTGGGCATCTGAATTTAAAAAAAATTCTTCAGGTTATTATTACATGCATTTTAATATGCATTTAAATTTGAGAACACCTCTTCTTCTTCTTCTTCTTCTTCTTCTTCTTCTTCTTCTTCTTCTTCTTCTTCTTCTTCTTCTTCTTCTTCTTCTTCTTCTTCTTCTTCTTCTTCTTCTTCTTCTTTCTTCTTTCTTCTTCTTCTTCTTTCTTCTTCTTCCTCCTCCTCCTCTTCCTCCTCCTCCTCCTCCTTCTTCTTCATTTTTGTTGTTGTTGTTTTGTTTTGAGATAGGGTCTCAGTAGGTAGTCCAGGCTGGCCTTGAACTTGGCAGTGATCCTCCTGCCTCAGCCTCCCAAGTACTGGGATTACAGGGGTATGTCTCAGAACTACTCTACTGTTGAATTGTATGCCTAGTTTTCATTGGCTTGCTTGGCTTTTTGTTGTTTTATTGCAGTTGTTTTACTTGTTATTGCTGTTCACCTCCTAAAAACTATTTCTGTTTAGTGTAGTCTGCCTTCTGTGATTCTGGAGGAGGAGGGGGATGCTGCACAGCTGAAGTGCTCGGCTTTGAGTAAGGGATTCCTGTTCAGGACAGACACGACTTCTCTGTGGTCTTTCTGTTCCAGCTCCCACACTGGCCTGCTTGGGGAGTGAGAGTGTGCTGACTACTGCTCGCCACACACTGGGAAAAGGGTACATCTGCCCTGGTTGGCTGAGTGCTGCTGGGCAGCCAACATCCCGAATAGGTCTAATAGAGTTTCTTGCTGTTTACATTTTTAAATATGCTGAGCTCTCAGAACTCTTCCTACTGTCTTCTTGGGAAGAAGAATTTTCTTTTTCATGTTTAAACTCTCAGATATGGTTTATTTTATTAATCTGATCCTACCTGCTTTTAGTCTGTTGGGGTTCCTCCAAGTTTCTGGGCCATTATTAAATATTTTTCTTGTTTTCTAGAGCAGTTGTGGATTGATGCATTTTGAAAGGTGTCTTCTCTGCTTTGTTTTTACTGGATGTATTACTTTTTAATTGACAGATAGAATTTGAACCTATTTATGTGGTACATGATGATGCTACATGATGATTTTATAAAAAAGATCAAGGAAGGTGAGGATAAAGGCAGCTGCTATTGGAATGTACAGTGTTGTGGGTTAGAAAAAGAAAACAAACAGGTCAGCATGAATGTGGAAAGATAGATCTCCAAGTGAAAAGAGGTGGAGAATACTTTACACAATTAAGAGACATATTTTCTTCTTTTTCAAGGAGTAGAAGAGAAATGAAAAACTAGCCAAACAGGGAGAGGAGTAGAGTCTTGCATGCTACGGACAGTGCAATTGTTACTGTTGAAATTCAAACTCTCCTCAGAGTTTAGTGTTTAAAGGGCAATTGACTGAAATGAAAACAACTTTGGTTAAAAACAAGTGGTGATTCAGTTTAAATGCTGAACAAAATTCAACTTCCAACTCTTTAGAGACCAAGTTTAGGCTGTGGGACAATTTGGATATATTAGAAATCTGATCAAGGTCTCTAGCCTTTACCAAAAGAAACCAGTTAAAAGAGTTTAACTCTTTATACTCCATTCCATCCCTGGGCAAAAGCATGGGTTGGGAGTAAAATGGAAATTTAGCTAGACATTTATGGCAAATAAATGTTCAAATAGGTTTGAAGACTTTTATGAAAAAATTCAGAATGAGTTCTGTTTGTCAGGGTCATGAAAAGTATTTGCCTTTTTATTAGGACCTCATGGGATTAAAATGTATAATGATATTCAGAACCTGTCAGTGGAAAATTGGAGTGGATAATGTTTCCCTTAATATTTCATATCATATATTCATGTAGTTAACCATCTAGGCATTATGTCTTAATTCACTCAACATGAAACACCTCTGTCAAAAGTCTTTACAAAATCTTTACTCATCCAAACATAGGGATAAATAAGGCTACGTGTTTGGAAAGAAAATATGAAATAAATGAGATTGGTCTTTGATAGGCTTAGCTAAATTTTCTGTATTCAGTCACTCAGTGTGCCTAATCTTCATTTAAGCAGCTAGATCTGTGTCCCATCCTTTCCACCTTTCTTTGTGCCCAGGAAATTATCTTATGTGGAATTCAGGAACTGGGATCCTTCCTTGCTCCCTGACTTTACTTGCATTTCTCCAGTGAGAATTCCAGCAGGAGGTTGGAGGCAGCAGGAGAGGCTGGAGTGTTGTCCCTGAGCCACATCATTTCCTGGGGAGGGCTTGGTGGTAGGTGTGTCGTCTAATGCAGACACTCTTCCTGCCAGTGGCCCTTTCTACCTCCTCAGCTGCAGCCACAGTGCCGCCCAGATCCCCATAACCTCACCCCTGTAACCTCACCCCTGTAACCTCACCCCTGCAACCTCACCCCTGTAATCTCACCCTGTAAACAGTTGCTTCCTTGAACTCTGCCCCGCAGCACTGTCTGAGCTGCCAACTACTTCCTGTCAGTCTTGAGTGAGACATCATCTAAATGGCAGCTCTTTCTAAAGACGTCAAACAGAGCCGGCACTGGTTGAGCTGTTGCTGTAATTGTTCACCATCTATTTTTAAAATGTCCAATTCTGCGACACAAGCAGAGTGATTTCAGTGTAGCTCCCATGGGAAACACCTTTACTAATTACAGGGTTTATGTAGTTTCTTTTGCCTTTAGACTTACAGCCTTTACTTATTTGTAGTTAGCTCTTGCTAAGTAATTGAAATTGTTAATTTTAGCTAATCTTTCAAAATTTTCTTTTATTCAAGAAATCTGATGGGTGCCAACTATGAGTCAGGCATGGAATTTATAGTCCAGTGGGAGAGATAAATTGAGACACCTAGCCCTCTCTTTGTGTGACTAATTCATTCCCCCAAAACACTGCAATTAAGTACAAAGCTAGAAATGAAGAAACAATTTCCATTATTTTAATGAAAAAGTTATGATTTGTTCAACTTTAAAACACAATTTTCACGGGTAGAAAAATATCAATCGAGCAATTTAAAGAATTTTGTATAAGTTTAAAAAACTGTCAAAGTAAACAAATGAAGCTCATGTATAAAATGGAATGTTCTGAAGATACGTTATCCTCTCCCAAGTAGGAAGAAAATACTAGAAGCACCTGGTATGAGGAGCTGTTCTTTGGAAACGGATGGAGTCAGGGGACCCTCTATCACACATGCATTTAATTAAAGACTCTCTTATATTTTATTTTTCTGCACCTTTAAAAAAAATCTTCAACTTTCAGAACTTCTGGTTTTCTTTCATTCAAATAGCATTTAACTATGCAAAGTTAAAAATCACAAAATCACTGTTAGGGAAAAATAAAGGCAAACATGATGTTATGTCAAAACACGTGCAGAAGGCGCATCTCTGATAGCCGCATGCTGGGGTCCGTCCAGTGCCTATGCGCGGAGCTGTGCTGACAAAACTCTGGTAGCGCCACATAGCAGCAACATGTGCAGTCCGCGAAAGCAGCAAAATCCTTACAAACTGACGCGGAAAATTTTCAGAGTTTATTAAATGAAAATTCAAGGAGAAATGGTAAAGTACACTAAAGTTTGTGTCAGAAAGAGAAAAATATATGCTTATAGACTTACATTGCTTATTTTAAAAAAAAAGAAATAAGGGGCCAATGAACCATAAATTATTATCTTTAATAACCATAGTGGGAATAGGGCAGGTGAATAGAAAGAATAATTTGTCGGAATACACTTTTTAAAAATATAAATGTCGTTAATGTTTCATATACTGAAACATGCTATGTATATATACTAAAAATAAAATTTATTTACAAATGTGTTCTGAGAAATGATTTCTCTGATTACATAGACTCTTCCCACATACCCATCCTTTCACAGAGTGCTCCATTTTACAGCTAGTGGATCTTTCAGGATGGGTCACAAACAAAAGTATCATTTTAACTCACCATAGGAAAAGCTCAGAGTTATCTAATAAAAGGCCTGAGTTGGCCTTTTTATACTATTATTTAATTGATTTGGTTAATGCTGAAGATACCCTGAAGTGATGTTTTGATACATGGTGTTGGCTAATATCTTCTGAGTTGTTCAAAACTGGTTTAACATCCCTGTAAGGTCGTGCTTTGAAAAAGAATCTGAAAACAACATGGCTGAGAATATGCAGAGAAAAACAACTCAATCACACTCTAAAATTCATTGTCCAAAGTAATGTTTCAAGGTAATGTCATCACGAAGGTATTTACAGAGGTATTTCTTATGACCTAAATTAGTAATATGTTTCTTTATCAGCATAGAGGAGAAAATATCCTTCAACAAAGTGAATATTCCAGGTGAAATAAGTGCTGGTTTCTCTTCCTTGGATGGTCAAATCCATCTCGAAGCTGTATTATGAAAGCATCATCCTACAAGCTGGGTATTATTGGGTAACTTAGACAGTGGGCCAAAGGGAGTCATTTCTAGTATGTGCAGCTGAATGGGAGGAAATCAATGGAGCAGCGATACCGTGGACTGCAGTATTTGATTCCCGACATTAGGAATGTGTGTGTTTGTCATTGTCTGATGTGTAAGTCACTGGGCAAGTCAGGACCTTGGGTCTTCTGGGGCCTGAGACCCCAGAGACTGATAGGAAGTTATGAAGTCTTTCAGTCAGAGACTTTGGTGAACCAGGCCACGTAGGTGACATGACCGAGAGGATTTGTTCTCCAGCCTCTAACACTGCTTATGATTTCTTTTCCAACGTTTCTAAAATGTGGCTTTCATGACATGGCACTATCTTGGTTCTTTTCTCAGTTCATTATTATTCTTCTCTTTGCATTTTTTCTGTTCTTCTTCTTCTTCTTTTTTTAATCTTCATTCTCCTACTTCCAGACTTTATATTTGGTCATATATACTTTTATCATTTTAAAAATACATTTTCATATAATATTCGTGAGATCTCAGAATATGCAACTGTATCGACTTATCTCCTTTTCAAAACCTGGTTTCTCTTTCCTGCCCTATTTCTTTGCCAAATACTTAGGGAGCAATATTAATAGAGTTGAGAATTTTAAGCGCCTACTTCTGAAGCAGTGAGAACCTATGTTCCCTACTTTACCCAGAAGTACCGGGAAGTGGAGGGTGTCACAAGGAGTCCCAGCGAGAGTCCACCCTCATAACATCCTGCCGAGAAGGGGAAAGTTTGGGAAATCACTGCGGAAATTCTCCTCCTATTCTTTGAGACTCTCTGGAGAGTTATTAAAGACTTGCCTGAGCGAACTCTTAGGATGAAATCCCTTGATGAAATCCCTCCGAGTTGAGCCAGCCCCTCACTCCTGAGGCACACATACAGGATTCCCTCCCTTGCTGTGTGTGACTGGACGAATGTCCCATTTGCTCTCTCAGACTTGCCCAGGCCATCTTGTCGGAAGTCTTTACATTCATTCTCTCCACTCTGTTGCACCACTTTGAAACTGGTGTTTTGCTCTCTGAGAATATCCTGCCTGTTATGTTCTTTGTAGTTTCTCTTTTTCCCTGTGTCCTGGAGCCTGAGCCTGAGAAACAAGAGTGTCACTTTGCTAGGAAGGGAATGAAGGCAAAGCTTGTTCAGAAACATAATCACAGAGTTTTTCTAATTTGTTAATATTTTATTTGGATTTCAATCTATAGTAATTACGGATGTTGGTCTATCTATAGATATATTTTTTTTAAAAAAAGAGTGTTCTATCTTTGTCAATTTTGCAGCTTTCAAAAGTGAATTGTAGTTTTTATACTTTTCTATAACTTAGAATAAATAGAACAATATTTGAATTAAAATAATACTATGCTGATGTTTGCCCATAATCTGCCTTGGTGGGGGAAGGGAGTGATTGATCAACTGCCATGGTTTATAGTGAAGAAACCAGTTTCTATAGTGTAAGTATTTCAACCATAACTACCAATGTGAAAGAGATACATTAGCTCTTATCTACTGGTGCTATGTAGGAAGTTCCAGCACACCCCAGCGTGGTCTAGCATAACAAGGAGTTGTGATACCAGCTGCTTTCCTTATTGAGATACACGAGAGCATCAGAATATGGTAGCAAAGACTTACTAGCTATTTACAGCCCTTTTCTTTGTCATCCGGGACCTAGATGATTTCATAGCTTCATTTGCTCACTCCCTTAAGTGTGGCCTAAGATTAGGTTCTGGCTGAAATGTGGGCAGAAGTTAACATAAGTCACTTCTAAGATAGGTCCACGAAGATACTGCCTATCTGATTCTTCATGTTCTCTCTCTTGCATCTTCTTCCAGCCAAACGCAGGTGGTCAGCAAAGGACTTTGCAGCATTAGAGAACGTCAGGTCTCAAATATTGTTGGACACGATTATACGTGTTTATACTTGATGTAAACAAGGCATGAATTTCCATTTATTAACCCGCAGAGATTTCTGGATTTATCCCTGAAGTAATTAGGCTATTGTGATTATCATTACAAAGATAATTAACTTATATCGACTGTTTTCCTTAAACATCCATCTATTCATGTTCCCACCTCCTTATTACCAAAATTGATTTTAGTAATTTATGATTTGCTAGAATATCATTCATTTCCTGGAGGTTTATAAATTTGTGGCCACAGAGTGTAATATTATGCTTTAAATTGTTCTATTCTTATGTATTTATGTCTCTCTCTTTTTTTTTCTTTTTTTTTTTTGGTGCTGGGCATCAAACTCAGGGCCTTGGCAAGCACTCTAATCACTGAGCTAAATCCCCAGCCCTATGTCTCCTTCTTAAACTATTTAAATTATATTATTGTATTTTTTCTTCTACTTGGTCTTCTAAGGATTTTGTCTATTTTCTTTCCATTCTTCACCTATTCTTTTCAAAGAATATAAAATCCTTTAATGATTTTTGAGTGTGCTTTCTATGGTTTTTAAATGTTTCATTAATTTGATCTTGTAGCTATGAAATGCTTTCTAATGCTTTCTTGTTTATATGTTGTCCTTTTCCTAGCATCTTTGCAAAAGTAGTAAGTACACTTTTGCTGCTTTTTCTTGGATACTTTCAATGTTGCTGAATAAGATTTTCACTGTATTTATAGGACGTCTTATAAGCTTTTACTCTTCATTTCTTTTAGTTAGATTCTAACTGTGATTTCAGTTTTGCTTCGTTGTTTGAGCTCAATCTTATTTAGGCGCATATGTTCTCAGGAGCACTTTTAGTTCCAAATATTTTTTAAAAGGCCATGTTAATTGAATTAAATTTCATTAAAACTGCATTTTAAAAAATCCCACAAGAATGAATTTTAAATTAAGTTCCCCTTGAATTTCTGATAATTTTGTGTTCTGACAACATCTGGCCAATCTTGGAGTTTCATTTTTATCATTATGCATGCCTTTCTTTGCTCTCTCTGAAGCATTTAGTCTTAATCGCTAGTCAGACCTACTCCCCTTTGGTTTGCACTTGCATATTATTGCTTTACTTAGCATTTTCCAGTTCCTGTACATCGCTTAGATTTGAGTGCTTCTCTTAAGCTATATAAAGCTAACTTTGGTTTCTTTAACATATTTTCACCCCACCATCCAGCAGCAGCTGCCTGGCTCCCACCCACCTGCCCTCACCGCAGCCTCCCTCACACGCACGAGGGTGACCTGCAAGGTACCCAAGGCGTCTATCTCCAGCCGGGCCTTTGCACCTCCTGGGCCAGCCTGGGTCTGGGCGGCTCGGCTGGCTGGTGCCACGGGGAGCATTGCAGCCATCCAGGTGACCCAAAGCCTGGTGGACCCCTGAACCTGGAGGTAGACCCTAGCATCCAAACTGTGCGCATTCAGGAGAAGGAGCAGCTCGAGACCCCTCAGCAACAAGTTCGCCTCCTTCATCGAGGAGGTGCAGTTCCTGGAGCAGCAGAGTGAGACGCTGGAGATCGAGCGGCAGAACTCTCAGAGCAATGCTGACAG
>PVJO010027453.1:0-19609 GCA_004026905.1 Hystrix cristata
GGGGGCCAAGCATGGACTGTCACATTGCTTGTTGGAACCAATCAAACATTACCACAATATCCCATCCCATCCTGTACTCTTTCCATACTCCTTCTCCATAAAAACCCTTCGCTTCTGTAGTTCGGGGCCTTTACTACTGTCTCCTGCGTGGGACATGTATTGGCCCAGAGCTCTGTTTAAACAATAGCTTGTTGCTTTTGCATCGAATCTGGTCTCTTGTCGTCCTTGAGCGCCGCTCTCCCTTGTCCCGGGTAAATTGGGGAAGGTTTCAGCCTTAACAAGGCCAGGGTCACAAGTCCACCTCACCTGAGGCCAGTTTCCCTTCCCCTTCCCCGGAGTGCCTGCACACGGGAAAACATGGTATATAAGGCCCCAGATCCAGCCATAAGGGGGCCATCTCTCAACCTACAAGGATGGTCTGCCTGATTCCCTCCTGATAATAAACCTCTCCGCCTGGCCAGCTGTTATCAGCCCTGGTGATTTCTCCCAGTGCAGAACCGAAAACCTAACAAATACATAAGAGGAGAATACGCTACAACTATGGCTAGAGGCGCATCCATTGAAGGTCAGAACTCAAAATAAGGCTGAGGGATAAACAACGAATTGAAGATCACACTCATCTGATCTGATAAAGTCTAGGTCACCCAGGTGGGCGACGAAGACCTCCAGATCCACCCCATCCTGGAATGTCTTTATTCTTTCCATGTTCATTTGCTATGTGACCTTCTCCATTGGATCAATGTTACCTAAGCAACTACACTATTATTGGTTAATTGTCATTTTGACACATATTATACCCACCTCATGATTTTGCTCTATAAAATTTAGCCCGAAAAGTGAGCTCATTGGCAACCCACTCGGGTCC
Source organism: Hystrix cristata (assembly GCA_004026905.1). Classification (NCBI taxonomy): domain Eukaryota; kingdom Metazoa; phylum Chordata; class Mammalia; order Rodentia; family Hystricidae; genus Hystrix; species Hystrix cristata. The sequence continues at coordinate 866 of PVJO010027453.1, forward strand.
CCTCCTGTCTCTCAGGAGCTCTCTTTCTCTCAATAAAATTCCTACTCTTAACCTCCTTTGTTCCTTAGAATTCATTCTTCGACTTTGGGGAACACGAATTCAGCGTAACTGACAACTAGCAGGTTGGGAGTTATATTTTTCCCCTATATCAATCTCAATTGTATCTACTGCGCATGTATGTTCCCATAATTTACTTAGTTATAATTAGATCCCTCATATGCTGTCTATATGTATGAACCATTAATGAGTTACAAGTGAGGAAAGGCCATTGTAGGTCACACCAATGTCGCTAACAAGCGCTACAGTTCCTGGCTTGAAACTGTAGGAATTTCCGGGGTCTTTGTTATTCTTATTTCTGCTTCCCCTGGGACAAAAGGGGGTGGGGGGGGGTGTTGGCTCTGGGGCATCACCCACGTTCAGGTGAGTGGACCCAATTGTAATATCTATATTAACTCCAATACCACTTTATTTCTCTTAATCTAAAGAATCAGCACAAGCTGGTGCAGTACTGCACATCTGTACTTGCAGTAACATGGGAAGCTGAGGCAAGAAGATTTCAGGTTTGAGGCCAGCCTGGGCAGTTTAACGAGATTCTCTAAATAAAAATTAAAAAGTTCTGATGGTGTAGCTTTCCTAGCAAATGTAAAGCTCTGGCTTCAATCCCCAGTGCTGGGGAGGAAGAAGATACAGAACAGGGAATTCAGCATGTGAGCAAGCATCTATTTTTTTCACTTTTGGGTTTTGAGACAGGGTCTCACTATGTATTTCAGGCTGGCCTTGAACTCGCTATGTGGCACAGCTGCCCTCAAACTCATGGTGATCCTCCTACCTCAGCCCCCGAGTGTGGAGATTACAGGCATTTGGCACCAGGCTTGGTGCAAGGCGCTGCTTTTCTTTTTAATTTTTATTAGTACATGTTTGGAGAACACAATGTAGGGACAGGGATCCCCATAGGTAGGGCAAAAATAGGGTAAAGGCCTCCTCAGACATTAAACATAAAAGCAGCTACATTCCAATACTTAAGGGGATAAAGGCAAAGAGACTAATTCTGGGAAGGCCCCAGGTAATCCGATTAACATACAGAAAACAGACTCCCTTTTGACTCTTATATCCACGTTAACTAGCTCTAAGGCACCTGCCCAAAAGTTTGCCCTCTGCCAAAAGACAAAGGTCACAGAGCTGAGGGAAATCAAGGCAGAGGTAACAGACAAGCCCAAGAGCCAATCAGATTCCAACAGCAGACCCAAGGGAAAAACCTCAATAAAAAGGGGCTGGAAGGAAGGGCCCACAAGTATTTTGCTTTCAAATGCTTCCTACTTGTCATCGAGTAGCTATCTATCATCTCCTTTTCCCCCCTTTTAAATAAATCGTCCTCTAAATAAATTATCTTCTCTTAATTTAAACTCAGTTTCTTTAATTCTTTACTGTGACTGGGTTTATGATCACTGGGAAATATATTTTCTAGCAAGACAGCAGCACCTCCGGACATAACAACAATGACAACATTCATCATGGGAAACTGGTATATGTGCATAACGCATTTCAATTTTTCCCTTTCCCCTCCACTGCCTTTAATTTTTTTGTGTGTGTTTGTCGGCATCAATTTTTTTAAATTTACTTTATATCTTTATCAAGTAATTACCATAAACATAGATATCCAGACTAACAGACCAGAAAAACATAAAACAATTATACTAAATCAAGGTACACTTTTAGGTGTATTTGCCATGTTCAATTAAAGTAACTTTTTTTTCTCTATTTTTTAAGGTCTGTCTTTCATTTTGCACTTTATTTTAAATGTCGAGTTTCTCTTATATGAGGAATCATGTGATACTCGAACTTCTGCATCTAATTTACTTCACTTATAGTCACAAGGTGTACCCATTTTCCAACAAAAGACTCAAGTTTTTTCTTCTTTATGGCAGACTGATAGGCATTGTGTATTTATACCACATTGTGTTGATCCACTCATCTGTTGATGAATATATAGGCTGCTTCCAGGATTTAGTAATTATGAACCATGCGCCTAAAAACATAGGTATTCATGTATCATCATAACATGGTGTCGTAAGTCTTTTGGGAAGATATCTAGAAAGGGAATATCTGGGTCAAATGAAATTTCTGTTTTTAGTTTTTCGAGGAATCTCCATACTGACTTTCACAATTGTACCATTTCACACTTCCACCAACAGTGAAAGGGGGTTCCTTTCTCCCTGCAGCCTCGCCAGCATTTTTTATTGGTTGATTGCTTAATGATGGCCATTCTTTCTGGAGTAAGATGGAATCTCAATGCTACTTTAATTTGCATTTCTCAAATGATCCGTGATGCTGAACATTTTTTCATGTATTTATCGGTCATTTGTACTACTTCATCTAAGATGTGCCTTCATTTCAGAGTTCCATTATTTGACTGCATCTTTAAATTTGAGCGGGGGGATCTAAGTTTTTAAAATTTTTTATATATTCTGCATATTAATCCTTTGTCTGAGGAGTAACTAGCAAAATTTTTTTCTAATTCTGTAGGTTGTCTCTTTACTCTCTTGGTGGTTTCCTTTGCTGTGCAGAAGCTTTTTAATGTGGTATTATCCTTTTTTTTTTTTTTGTTGGTTCTTGGTATTTCTTGTGCAACCAGGGTTTTGGTCAAAGTCTTTGCTTATGCCCGTGCCTTAAAGAGTTTTACCCATTTTGTCTCCCAGCAGATTAAATGTTTCTATTTTAATATTTAGATCTTTGATCTATTTTGATTTTAGTTTGGTGCATTGTGAGAGATATGGGTCTAGGTTTGATCTTTGGCATGTGGATAGCCAGTTTACTGAGAACTATTTGTTAAAGAGGCTCCTTCCTCCAGCAAAAGTGTTTGGCCCTTTGTCAAAGATCGGGCAGCTCAGTGTGCCTGGTGTTGTTTCTGCATCCTCTATTCTGTTCCATGCACCACAAGTCTTTTTTTTTTTCTTGCCAGTACCATGCTGTTTTTATCACTGTCACTTTATATTATCACTTGAAGTCTAGGACTGTGATGCCCTTTGCCTTGCCCTTGTTGCCCAGAATTGTTATTGCTATTCTAGGTCTATTCTGGTTCCACATGTATGTTAGGATTGCTTACTCTAGGTCTGTGAGGAATGCTATTGGTATTTTTCTTAGAGTTGTATAACAGTTTTAGAAGTATGCCGTTTTGGCTATATTGGTTCTGCCTGTCCAGGAACAAGGAACATCTTTCCATTTTCTCAGATTCTTTTTGATATCTTTTTCAGAGTACTATAGTTTTCACTGTAGCAGTCTTCCACTTCAGTTCCTAAGTATTTCATTTGTCTTGATGCCATTGTGAAAGGTATTGTTTTCTTTTTCTTTTCCATTTATTTATGTATTTATTTATTTATTTAGGTGCTGGGGATCAAACTCAGGGTCTCGAACTTGCTAGGCAAGCGCTCTAACCACTGAGCTAAATCCCCAGTCTCGAAAGGTATTCTTTTCATAATTTCTCTCTTGAAGGGTTTATTATTGATGTACAGGTATGCTATTGAGTGTTGACTTTGTATACTGCTGTGCTATTGAAATTTTTTATTGATTCTAGAAGTCTTTTGGTGTTTTTGGGTCTTCTGTGTAGAGAATCATGTCACCTGCAAATAATGCTAATTTAACTTCTTCCTTTCCTAGCCATATCCCCTTTATTTCTTTTTCTTGTCTAACTGCTCTGGCTAATGTTTTGAGAAGTATATTAAACAGGAGTAGTTATAGTAGACATCCTTACCTTGTTCCTGATTTTAGAGAAAACTTGCAGTTTCTCCCCATTTAATATGATGTTGACCATTGGTTTGTCATAGATGGCTTTTCTCAGTTTGAGATACAAACCTTCTAATTTTCTTTAGGGTTGTTAATCACGAATGGATGTTGGGTTTTGTCAAAAGCTTTTTCTGCATCTATTGAGATGATCACGTGATTTTTGTCCTTGCTTCTGTTTATGAGGTGTACTGTATTTATAGATTTGTATATGTGGAACTATCCCTGCATCCCAGGAATGAATCCTCCATTGTCATGATGTTTTTGATGATTTGCTGCATTCTGCTTGCCAGTATCCTATTGAGGATTTTTTGCGTCTATGTTCATTAGAGATTGGCCTGTAGTTTTCTTTTTGATTGGGTCCTTTTCTGGTTTTGGAATCAAAATAATCATTGCTTCCAGGAAAGATTTTGGGAGTACTGCTTCCTTTTAAATTTCATTAAGGAGTTTGAGGAGTATTGACCTTAGATCTCTAAAATTCTTATACAAATTGACAGTAAGTCTGTCAAAACATGGGCTTTTCTTGGTTAGTTTTCTTACTGCTTCTTCAATTTCATCTATTGACATTGGATTATTCAGGATTTTTTATCTTCTTGGTTCAGTTTTGGAAGTTCATATGTACCTAGGAATCTATCCATTTCTTCTGAATTTTCCATTTTATTAGAGTACCTGTTTCTAAAGCAGTTACTATTGATCATCTGGATTTCAGCAAGATCCTTTGTGATTTCTTTCACCTTTTTCATTTCTAATTGCATGGATTTGGGTCTTTTCATTCCTTATTTTGGTAAGATTAGCTAAAGGTTTATCTACTTTATTCTTTCAAAGAGCCAACTCTTCAATTCATTGATTTTTTTTCATAGTTAATATGATATATTGGTTTATTTTTCACCTTTTTTTATTAGTACATGTGTGTAGTACACAGTGTTTAAATTGCTTGTGAGATAAGGGATGAAAAAAGTGATTAATTGAATCTTTGGGGTTTTTTTGCCTTTTTTGTTTTTAGTCTCAATTTCATTAATTTCTGTTTTGATCTCTATAATTTCCTTCCTCATACTAGCTTGGAATTTGGGTAGTTTTCTAGGATCTTGAGGTGCATCATTAGGTTACTTATTTTGAACTCACTCTGTTTTTCTGATGTGAGAATTCACATGTATAGACACCCCTTTTAAAACTGCTTTTATTGTGTCCCATACATTCCAGTATATTGCAGGGCATTATCATTTGATTGAAGGAACTGTCTGATTTCTTCCTTAACTTCATCTGTGGACCACTGATTATTTAAGAGAGTATTGTTTGTTTTGTTTTGTTTTTTGAGACAGAGTCTCACTATGTAGTCCAGGCTGGCCTCAAACTCTTAGTAATCCTCATGTCTCAGCCTCCTGAGTTCTGAGATTACAGGCATGCACCATCGTGCCTGGCTAATACAGTATTGTTTCATTTCCATGTTTGCATAGTTTCTGTGGTTTCTTTTGCCATTGACTTCCAAATCAGTTGCACTATGATCTAATAATACACATAGATAATTTTGATTCTTGCGCATTTAAGCATGTGTTATGGGCTAGTATGTGATCGGTTTTGGAGAATGTCTCATGTGCTGATGAGAAGAATGTGTATTCTGTTGTTTTTGGATGGAATGCGCTGAGTAACTCTGTAAAGACCACTTGTTTGAAGGCTTGGTCTAACTCTGAAAATGCTTTGGAGATTTTTTGTCTTTTTGATTTGTTCATTTGTGACAGGGGGGTAAGTGAGGTTCCCCCATTATAATTTTACTGGTTTTCACCTGATTTTTCATGTCCATCAGTGTTTCTTTTATGAAGTTGGGTGTGCTGTTATTTAATACATATATGTTTATAATTGTTATTTCCTCCTCTTGATTTGTTACCTAACTAAAATATAGTGACCTTCTTTGTCTCTTCTGATCACTTTTGGCTTAAAATCTACTGTACCTCAAATTAAGATAGCTTATCATGCTTTTTTTTTCCTGGCTTCCCATTGCATGGACTATTGTTTTCCAAATTTTCATTTTTTTTTTTAAATCTGTGGAATTTTTTGAATTTAATGTGTTTGAGCATGTGGCTGGGTTTTCTTTCTTGATTCATTCTGTCGATCTGTGTCTTTTGATTGTGGAATTGAGGCCACTCACGTTGAGAGTTATTACTAAGAGCTATTGACTTATTCCTGTCATTGCATTATTTTTCTGTTGCTTTTTAAAAATTTTTTCTGATTACTTTTCCTTTCCTTTTGCTTAGCTGCTCATTCTACCAGGTGTATCCATTTTTTTTATTTATTGGAAATTTGGCTTCATTGTGTCAAGATGCCCTTAAGAGCTTTTGGTAATGTTGGACTGGTTGTCATGAGTTTTTGGAGCTGCTCCTTGTTTTGGAAATACTTTATGTCTCCATCAATTTTGAAGGAAAGTTTTGCAAGGGGCATAAGTTGGGGTTAGACGTTCTTACCTTTTAGGTCTTGAAACACTTTACTCCAAGCTCTCCTGGCCTTTAAAATTTGTGTTAAGAAGTCTGCTGTAATTCTGGTAGGCTCACTTTTATATGTGATTCACTGCCTTTCTCTAACAGCTTTTAAAATTTTGTCCCTGTGATGGACTTCTGGTACTTTATTTATTTTTTTTTAGAAGAATTTAACAGGTTTATTTACAATTTTTACAAAGTTGAACTGCTGAAACTTGTTTGCCGAAACATTTTGACTTGCAGTAATGCTTTATATCCCAACATTAATATTAAAAATTCACACACAAATGAAAATGGACAAACTGGCAATACCTGGTTTCTGTCCATTTTCCACTCATACTTACGTACTTAGGTACTTTTTGACCCCATGGGGGAAAAAATAACATTCAATAAGAGGAATAAGAGGAAGGAGAAAAAACAATTTTTTGAGAGTAAAATGTTTCCCATCATAGTAGATTAAGCACAGTCTCTATGTATGCAGCATGCTAGTTGGGTATCTTTTGGCGTAACTGTGACACGTTTGGTATGGGTGGCACACAGGTGGGTATCTTCAAACAGGTCAGCCAGATTGGCCTCACTTGCCTCCTGCAAAGCACCGATAGCTGAGCTCTGGAAGCATAAATCTGTTTCGAAGTCCTCCACGGTTTCTCACACAAGACGTTAGAAAGGGAGCTGGTCAATCAGAAGTTCACCGGACTTCTGATAACCTCCGATTTCAGGAGTATCACAGTCTCAGCCTGTAACGATGAAGTTTCTTCACCTCTCCAATAGAGTGTACACTCTTATGGACTTCTGGTACTTAAGTCATAATGCGGCATGGAGAGATTTTCTTTTGGTTGGTGGCTATTTGGGTTTCTATATGTCTCACTTAAGCGTGAAGACACTCCTTAATCCTAGCAGCACACCACGAATCAGTCCCAGCATCACATCCTCTAGATCCAACCACCTCCAAAATGCTCCACCTAAGACCACATGAGGCTTGCGGGGGTGTCTTAGTTACTTTTCTCTCATTGCTGAGACAAAATACCTGACACCCAAAGTTAAGGGAAGAAAGGTTTATTTGGATCACAGTTTGTAGAGGTTTCAGTCCACAACTGGCTGGATCCAAGGCAGGGTGGCATGGCAGACAGGCAGAAGGCAGCAAGGTAAGCAAGGGACCTAAGCAGCTTCTTTCTGTCGCTTATTTCTTATCCAGGCTGCCAGGATCAGGGTGGTGCCAAGCCAATCAGTGGATTGATTTAGTAATCACATGCCCTTGATCCCAACATCACAAACCCTAGATTCAGCCACCTCCAAAAGGCCTATCTATGACCACATGAGGCTTTGTGGGGATATCTAGACACAAACCGTAACAGGGGGACATCTAGATAGAAGATATAACAGGTCATTTGTGTTGTCTTCTGATTTTTCACTTATTCCAATTATTCTTAGTCTTTGCATCATTAGCAGCTGTTGGATTCATGTTTTATATTTCTTTTCAGATGTCTTGTAATAGTTGGTCTTTGAAGGCTTCATCATCTTCCAGTTCTGAAATTCTGTCCTTACATTGATCACTTCTGCTGCCCATGCTTTCAATATAACTTTTAATCTCCTGGATTTTGGATCAAGCTGTTTCACAGACTGTAAGTTTTTACTAAACTGGTCATTCATGTTTTGTATACTTTTTTTTTAGCTCAGGTAGTTTTTATTAGTGTCTTCACAAAGCTCCTCAATTATTTTGGTTATTATTTCAATTATCTGTTTAGCTGTGGTTCCCCCTGAGCACCTCTTTGATCTGTTTTCTTCTTTTCTTTTTTTCTTCTTTGATCTGTTTTCTAACTTCTACTTTTTTTTTTTTTAGTAATTCGGGTATTTGATTTATTTTATTCTTGTTAAGTCAGAAAAGACCCATGATGAAACCAACAAAATAACCAGCTACAAGGATTTAAAGTGGATATTTACTGTTTCCAGTGAGCATACTCCGTAAGTCAGCCTTGAATGGAAGAAAAATCAGGCTTTTATTGGGTTGAAGGAGCAGGGAAGGGGGGAACTACTGTGCTATGGGTCTGGGGAGAGGGAATTGTTGCTCTCTGCCTTCAGGCTCTTATTGATGGGTGCTGTTGCTAGGGCTAAGAAAGTAGCTGGGGTTTGTGGTTGGACCTATTGCTTTGTCTGTCATTGAGATAGAAGGATGTTGTGGTTAGACCTGGGCATAGAGATGATGAAAAGCCCCAGGTGCAGTTTATGTGCAAGGAATATTTTGTCCCTTGGGGGAGGGGATGGTGGATTTAGGCCTCACAATTCATCCCTCTGATACCCCCCGGATTTGATTCAGCAGCGTTGGGAGCTATTAGAAACATTTTGTTGCCTTGTTTTCTCATGTTTCTATTGTTTCATTGTTTTCTGCTGATGTTTGTGGACACATAGTGAAAAGGCTATGTTGCTATTATCAATATCTTTTTAGTTAGTCACATTTCAATGACACATGTTGGGTGTGGCTAACTATAGTCCTTTGTCTCAGCCCCAAGATCCAACCACTTTGGTTAATTTTAGAGGGGAGGATGAATTACAATTACTACAAGACCAAGTCCTCTGAGCCTATGCTCTGGTATTGTTAATGTAAAAGTGATCTGAGTGTTGATTTACAGAGAAATAGCAACAATTATGCAACTCTGGTAATATCAAGCAAATCATCTCCAGTAGCATTGTCCAAGATAAACTGGACATTAACATAACATAAGAACCAATTATGTTGGGGTGGGGATTAAACTCAGTGGTTAGAGTGTTTGCCTAGCAATCATAAGGCCCTGAGTTTGATCTCTGGCACACAGACACACACAAAAAGAACCAGTTATCTATCACCCCTAACCCAAGGTAGGAAATACACAATTATGATGTAAACATTAAGAAAACCCAGATATTGACTCATAGCTAATATGTACCAAATGCTAATGGTAGTAACTCCGCTAATGGTAGAAAATAATTCAATAGTAATTTTGTAAAATTAATGATCTAAAGATTAAGAAAGCTTTATGGCTTTATTATTAAAGTTATAGGGTCTGGGAATGGGGGTATGCAAGAAGAAAATTTTGAAACCCTACACTCTATGAGAAGGAGGATAAGAGGTAAAATGATCCTCTTACAGAGAAGAAGGATGTTTATGCAATTAGGAAAAAATTGGTGCAACATAGAAGATAGAGGGAGAGATAAAGAAAGAGAGATTATATGGGGAGTAAAAATAAGAGAGGAAAAAATTAAAGGGAGAGAAATTAAAATGGAGACGAGGAATAAAGAAAGAAAGAAAAAAGAGGTAAGAAATATGGTCTCCAAAGAAAAGGGTCAGATATCACTCCAAAAAGTTCAATATCAGGGGTATATTTATGCAGCTGAGAACAATAGCTGCCTAGGGATTGGATCAAGGCTGTGATCTTGGGCATTCCATCACCTAATAATAGCTTTGTTTCTTCCTAAGGATGGCAGGCTTTTGTAGGCGCTGGCTACCTAATTTTGGACTAATGGCAAAGCCTTTACATGAGGCTGTCAAAGGCCCTGAGTCTGTAACCCTAGAATGGATAAAAATGACTGACAATGCCTTTAGCAAACTTAAGCATGCCCTTACTAAGGTTCCAGCACTGGGAATACCTGACTTAAGAAAACCTTTCTTTCTCAATGTATCAGAAAAAGGAAGAATTACACTGGGGGACTTGACCCAATGGTTAGGACAAGAATTCCACCCAGTAGGATGCTTTTCAAAGAAGTTAGATGCATGGGCTGTTGGATAGCCACCCTGCCTGAGAGTAGTAGCAGCTACAGCTGTACTAACAGAAGAAGCTACAAAGTTAACTTTGGGACAGAGAATAGAAGTCCTGATAGCCCATCAGGTCAGAGCTATTCTGGAGACCAAAAATTACTTGTGGTTAAAGGGAGAAGAGCATAATGCTGTATCAGGCCATGTTCTTGGACATCCCTGAGGTTATTATAAAAACTTGCACTACTATTAACCCTGCTTCTGAGATGCCTCCAGACCTAAAAGCTAGCTAATCATGTCAACAAGTAATCTCCCAGACTTATGCCAGCAGGCAGAACATCGAGGACCTGCCCCTCCAAGATCCTGAGGAGGTATGATTCACTGATGGAAGCAGCTTTTTTTGAGAAGGACATTGAAAGGCAGGTTATGCTACTGTCAGCTCACAACAGGTCATTGAAGCTAAACCTCCTCTCCCAGGAACCTCTGCTCAAAAAGTAGAGCTGGTAGCTCTTACTTGGGCATTGAGTGCTTGCTTCAGCAACACATATACTAAAATTGGGCATTGATCACCCTGAACTACATAGTGAGACCCCGTCTCAATAAAACAAAATGAAATACAGGCAGGAAATTCTTCAACTCTGAGAGGCAGTCCATCTTCCTAGAAAGGCTGCAGTCATGCACTGTAAAGAACACCAGCGAGACATGTCTGAAGTCTCCTTGGAAAATTAAAAGGTTGATAAGGAGGCAAAAAGGGCAGCCCTACTTAAAACTCTAGCCTTATTCTTGGTTCCTAAGGAACAATTAAAAACAGTCTATACCCCCCAGGAAGAAAAATGTGCCTCAGGCCAGGGAGAAATTAAAAAGGGACACTGTTAGAATTTAAGAAACAAACTGGTCCTTCCCTAAGGGACACAGTGGAAGGCTATAAAAACACTTCATGATCCCTCCATATGGGAAGAGATGCTACATTGGAAATGGCTACTCAAGTTTTCACAGGACTAGGACCAGTGACAGCTACCCAGGAGGTTCACAAAGCTTGCCCATTTTGTGCCTACAACAACCCAAGCAAGCCCAAACCACTTCCTTTATTAGAACCTGTACAGAGGAGCGGGACATACCCTGGATGGGACTGGCAACTAGACTTTACCCACATGCCACCATGTAAAAGATTTAAACAGAAGTTGGTCCTAATTTACACCTTTACAGGCCGGATTGAAGCCTTTCCTACCTGTTCAGAAAAGGCTGCTGAGGTAGGCAAGGTGCTTAAAGAAATCATCCCCAGGTTTGGACCACCCTAGTCTCTCCAGAGTGACAGTGGACCTTCTTTTACCTCTCAACCTGGGGGATGGCAAAGGTTTAGGAATAAAATATCACCTTCATTCCACCTGGTGGCTTCAATCTTCTGGAAAGGTAGAGAGAGTCAACTAGACCATAAAGCAAGCTCTGGCAAAACTTTGCCAAGAGATGTCTGAGTCCTGGGTCTGATTGCTATAGCACTCATGAGTGTTTGTAATAGGCCCAAAACTGGGCTAAGTTTGAGCCCATCTTGGATGCTATACGGAAGGCCATGTCTAGCCTCAGATATGACAGTCATCCCAGAGACTGTGAGACTCTTACACTATCTCAACAATCTGGGCCAAATACAACAGGCTATCCAAATGCACGGAACTGAGTCCTGCCAGCTCCTGGCCCAGGGCGACCACCCAGTGTCCACCCTGGAGACCAAGTGCTTGTGAAAACCTGGAGAGAGGGAACACGAGCAGACCATTTAAAGCCAAAATGGAAAGGCCCGTTTCAGTGATCCTTGCCACACTCACTGCAGTAAAGGTGGCAGAGACAGATAATGGGAGTCACCTTTCTAGATTAAAGATAGTCCCAACAGAACCATCTGAAGAACAAGATCACCTGAAAGGAGAAAGCTAATTCTGCAAGTTTCTGGAAGGCTTAAGATTTCTCTTTAAAAAGCAAAACTCTGGTGCTGCTACAGATAAATGAAAAAGATCTTGCTAAGGCCACCTAACATACCTCTCCAATATACATTCTTCTCTACTGGAAGATGCAAATCTGACCTGCTCCTCACATTTGAGCTAATAATAAAGTTTCTTTCCCTTATCAAGTAGGCAGTTTGATGGTCACTAACTCTTTTCTCATTATTTTCTGACAGGTTTTTCTTTCTTCAACTCAGTCATCGAGCCACAGCACCTCCAGGTAGTTAGAGAGTACATAATCCCTACTAGGTAATATCTACAGACCCTTCCAGGTTGAAGAAGCCATAGAAGACAGAGAATGCCATTCCTTCAGCACCCCATAAAGATCTGTGGGATTTATGTTTCTCAGTGGGGAATGAGACAGGAGGTAGGATGTGGCAAAGCTGGCTGGGGAAACAGGTGGGAACTGTCAATGACAACATCCCAGGATAGTACCAAATAATTCCCAGGACCCCATAAATAGAACTTCTCGTGGGCTCCCTTGAGATGTGGATGGCATAAAAGAGATGAGATGCCAGCAAGAGCCTGCTATCATAACTCCTCATGGTAGACCACTTCAGATCTTCTACATGCAGAGTGCACTTTTATTTTTGCTTTTATCCTTCCCTCTCTTTTTTCAGCCCAAGTTTTCTCTGCAGAACTAGTTCTTCCCTTACCCCTTCACCTCATACTTTACAAATAAACTTTTGGCACCATTTTTGGCTGGCTTTGTCCAAATCTTTGTTCAGGGCAAGAAGGACCTGGAATACTTTTAATTGGTGAGCCATCTCTAAAGGAGCAACCTGACATTTCCCTGATCCCACCCCATCCTACATAAAACCATCTATCCTGATTTTGGTCTTCTTGATTCTCTAGATTTTGTTCATAGTTTAATCAAATATGCTTGTTTGCTTAAATGATATAGTTTTATTAGGCAGGCATGGTGGCACATGCCTGAAATCTCAGCACTCTGGGAGGCTGAGGCAAGGGGGTGGAAAGTTCAATGAGCCCGGCCTGGGCAATTTAGCAACTTAGTGAGAACTTGTCTTAAAACCACTTTTTTTTTTTTCAAAGGTGGGATGTTTTTCAGTGTGAAGACCCTGGTTTCAATCTCCAGTAAAACACACACACACACACACACACACACACACACACACACACACAAGCATGCGCATATGCGTGATATATTTTTATTTATACAAATTTAATTTACTACAAATATAATCTCACTACAGAGATAGATAGATAGAGAGATAGATAGAGAGATAGATACACACACACACACATATATATATCATCTTTTTCAGTGACTTGCTTTTTTTGATAGTACTGGAGATTGAACCCAAGACCTCATACACGCTAAGCAAGTGCTGTACCCCTGAGCTACATCCCCAGCCCTTTTGAAATTCTATTTTCTAGACAGGCTCTTTCTAAGTTGCTTAGGCTGAGCTGGAACTCAAACTTGTGATCCTCCTGCCTCAGCCTCCTCAGTAGCTGGGATTAGAGGCATGTGCCACTGTGCCTGGCTAGCTTGCTTTTTTTTTTAAACTCATTTTTGTAATGGTACTGGGGGATGAGGCCAGGGCCTCACACATGCTAGGCAAATGCTTAACACTGAGCTGCAACTTCAGCATCATGTTACTGAATATCATGTCTATGAAATGTAGATTTTAATTCATGCAGCAGTATGGTAGTTCCCTCTTATTCATAGGGAATATATGTCAAGATTCAATGTGAGCCAGGTATGGTGGTGCATGCCTGTAATCCCAGCACTTGGGAGGCTGAGGCAGGAGGATTGTTAACAGTTCGAGGCCAGCCTGGCCCACATAGTGAGTTCAAGACCAGCTTGGACAACATAGTGAAACTCTGTCTCAAAACAAAACAAAACAAAACAAAACAATTTAGTGTGAATACCTGCAACCAGAGAGAATGGACCACCCCATACATATTAGGGTTTTTTTTCCTATTCACATAAATCTATGATGAAGTTTGATATAGTAAGAGATTAACGATAATAAACAATAATAGAACATTTATATCAATATGTTATAGTAAAAGTTACATGAATGTGTTCTCTTTCAAAAGAGTTAAGACAAATATTAGCCAGGTGTGGTGGTGTAGGCCTACAATCCCACCACTTGAGAGGCTGAGGCAGGAGGAACAAGAGTTTGAGGCCAGTCTGGCCTATATAATGTGACCCTGTCTTTTAAGAGAAAAGACAAATATTGATATTTTAGGACCACAGTTAATGGTAAGTAAGTGAAATCACAGAAGTGAAACCATAGATAAGGGAGGACTATTACAGGTCATACTTGCTGTTTTCAGTATTTTATTACACTATATCAGAATTTATTTCTCTATTCTACTTATGGACATACAGGCATTTCCCATTCTTGCTATCACAAGCAATACACTGTGAACATACTCGTTTGCCTCTTTGTGCCCACAGACAAGGGTTCCTCCGGGCTGGGGATGGGGCTTATTATCTATTGCCCAACTGGGGGGGGTCTTCTCTCAACCCAGAAGGAATCACGAGGCAGAGTGTCGAGGGAGAAAGGTACAGAAGAATTTACTGGAGAGCAAAAGCAGAATGTTCCCAATCCCAGGAGGCGCCCCAGGGGTTGCCATGGGGTCCCTTTGTCTAGCTGTTTTTATACACAAAAAATGACTAGACCTCAGACCACTCTGTGCCAAGTTGAGTCACAAGCAGGAAAGTGTGACGGGATGTGATGCTTGAACCCTGAGCTCCAGCTCTGGTGTGGGCCAGCTTTTCCTTACTGAATATCATGTCTGTGGAATATAGGCCTTAATTCATGTGGCACTACGGTAGTCCTCCCTTATCCACAGGGAATGTATTTCAAGATTCAATGTGAATACCCGAAACCACAGATACAACAGAGCCCCTATACATACTACATCTTTTCCTATTCATGTAAATCTATGAAGAAGTTTGACATGGTTTGACAGTAACAATAATAACCAATATTGTATGTAGCAAGTGTACTTTTGCAAGCACCATTACTTGTAACTTTTCTAAAAGTATCAGTGCAAGGAGAACAAAGGCACTATTCAGAGGGTATGAATAGAGGCTTAGTGGGACTGGTGATCTATCACTTTGTTTTTATCACATATCTGGACAGGAGGATCCCACTAGTTCAATGTGGACCCTTGTTTGTCAGGCTACCAGAGCCCTGGCCTTGGCCATCGGGTCCCCATGCTGGGGCCTGGGTCTTTGTTACCTCTCAGTCCCCAGGCTTTTTCTTATTTTGACCCTCACTGCGTCACCCTGACTCCCCCTGGGCTTGACTTTCCCCTGCCCGCTGAGCTCCCTCTACCTAGGACACCCCACTCCCCTCATGGGCCAGCATCCCACAGGGCCCTGCTTGCCCTCAACATTTTCTAATACAACATTTTATGGGAACTGATTGTTTAAATCACTGTTGTGTGCCTCCTTCCAGGGAAATGATGCCTAAGCCTTAAGAAAACAAAGCCTAAGCCCAACTGTGCATGTGCAGAGAGCTCATGGTCTATCTTCCCCAGGCCCTCTGCCATTTCCTTGCCTCAGGGTGCAATGGCAGAGCACTCACCTGGCATGTAGAAGGTCCTGGGTTCCAACCCCAGCACAGCAAAATGAAATTCTTCCTGGGCACACACCAACTAATGACATCATTATGCCATAGGGCACATCCATGTCAGCTGCTCCAGATGATGCCAAACCTGTTTCCAAAACCAAACCGCCAAATTAGACGCCCATTAGCGGGGACAAGACTGCTTATTGCTCCACACCCTTTCCATCATTCAGCAGTACCAGACTGACTCACTAAGTTTATTTTCTCATGTGGTAGCTGAGTCTGTTCTCACAGGCTGGGTAATTTACAAGCAATAGAGGTTCATTTAGCTCGTGGTTCTGCAGGGTAGGAGGTCCAAGGTCAGGGCCTCATCTGGTCAGGGCCTTCTTGCTAGTGGGGACTCTGCACAGTCCTGAGGTGGCTGAGGGCATCTATGGCAGGAAGGGGTGCATCCTAGTGACACAGTGAACTGGCTGTTGGAACATACCCACACTTGTGATTCCCACGTCATCATGTAGAGGAACAGAGCTTTGGCTGCTCAGGCCCATTCGCACAATCCAGGATCTTTCCCATTCTCAGACCATTAGGACTGCCACAGAACCTGAGTCCTCACACATCACCCTTTACAGTGTTCTGTTAATATCTAATAAAGTAGCATGTCCGTAATTGTTTCCCAGCCTGCAAAGACAACAGATGGACTAAGATGCCTTCCAGCTCTAAATTTCTATGGTTCTATGAAAGTCACTTCAAACGTTCCAGCTGGAAATCTTCTTCCTGCTACTGACATATATTTGAACACTGCATTATTTGAAACCTGTGCCCTTCTGGAGACAGTACTCACAGGACCAAACACATGACTTTTAGAACTATAGTCCACTCTTTGAATCCTGACCCTCCATGTCGCTGGTGTTCCATAGAAAGTGTAATAATAGAGGCTGGGGATTTAGCTCAGTGGTTAGAGTGCTTGCCTTGCAAGCACAAGGCCCTGAGTTCAATTCCCAGCACCAAAAAAAAAAAAAAAAAAAAGAAAGCGTAATAATAATGCTATCTGTAGGTGATGTTATGAGTGTTTGTTGTGTGTCACTGTGCTCAGTGTTTTGTGTGCATTTAATCTTCATAGTAATCCCACAAGAGGTGGGTTGAAAGGAGATCTTTAGACAGAATAAATTCTCTATAGTACATTGATTAGTTGGGGGTTAGACATAGTGTGGCACACATGTAATCCCAGCACTCGGGAGGCTGAGGCAGGAGAATCATGAATTTGAAGCCAGTCTGAACTACATAGTGAGTTCCAAGCTATTCTGGAAGACAGAACAAGATCCTGTCTCCAAAACAAAAAGAAGAAAGAGGAGGGGGAGGAAGAGGAGGAGGAGAAGAAAAAAATGGGAAAAAAGATTTGTGCATTGGGCAGCACTTATAATAGGAAGAAGCAAAGTAATCATTTGACTGACTGCAGCTAGGTACAGTAGTTGCCTTATTTGTGCATGATCTTATGGAAAGTCCCTAAGAAGAAATCAATTGGCAGTTTCTGATAGATTGTCTCTACTTTTACTTTACTGTTTACACTAAGCTTCAGTATATGTAGGAACTCAAATTGCTGGAACCATCTCTGAGTGATGGCCTTCCAGTTTGAAAAAAAAAGGCAGGGTTTGGGGGAAGGCTGAGACAGTGTCTTGCTGTAGAAACTGGTAGAAGGGGAAATAGGCAAGGACACAGGGCATGAAGTGGCTGGCGTGACACGGCTGATGTGGCAGATAGATTTAGAAATTGACATGACCCCGGGGGTTTGGGGGGGGCAGCTGCCCCTGGTGGGAGTGCCAGGCACAGAGGTGGTGCCAAGCCCAGACCTGACTCTTGCTCGGATGGAGAAGGTTGAAGGAGAGTCAAATTGAGACCAAAGTGCCAAAGCAAAAGTAACTTTTTTTTTTTTTTTTTGGTCCTGGGGATTGAACTCAGGACCTTGCTGCTTACAAGGGAAGCATTCTAATCATTGAACTAAATCCCCCAGCCCCATGAAAGTAACTTTTAATAAAGCAAAAGCAAGTACAAAACTGCTTTCTCTCAGTGAGAGAAGCAGGGGTGCCTGAAACTGAGCCACCATTGGGCACAGGCCCATTGCATGGCTTTTATAGGTCTTGACTAGGGGCCCACCCTGACTTTCTCAACTGATGGTGCCACTATTTGATTGGTCAATTGACTCATTACTAGGGAACATGGGGAAGGGGCTCTGGGGACTTTCCACTAGGGTCTGGGGTCAAGCTTTCTTTTTTTTTAACTTCTGTAAAGGCAGTCTCACAAGGTAGAGTGGAGAGAGGAAATGTGACCACAGACTGTCATTCTCTCTGGCAGCATCAACCACAAGTGGCCATTGACTGCCATCCTTGCTGGCAGTGTTAACCACAGGAGCTGCAGCAACCTGTTTTTGCTCTTAATAAAGTGCCCTATCTCTCTTCTCCAGAAGACTCCTAGATTTAACACCAAATTCATACTGTAGCAGGAAGCAAAGTCAACATTCAAAAATCAATAGCATTCCTATACATGAATAACAAACTCATTGAGAGAGAAACTGAGGAAAACATCTTTCACAATAGTATTATGAAAAATGAAATACTTAGGAATCAATCTAACAAAGGAAGAAAAAGACGTTTACATTGAAAACTACAGCATTCTGAAAAAGAAGACTGAAGGGATATCAGAAAATGGAAAGATATCCCTTGTTCTTGGATAGGTAAGACCAGTACAGTGAAAATGGCCATACTGCCAAAACTGGTACACAGATTTAATGAATACCAATAATAGCCTACCTCACAGACCTAGAGAAAACAATCCTAAAATTCATTTGGAACGAGAAGAGACCTAGAATAGCAAAAGCAATTCTGGGCCACAAAGGCAAAGCAGGGGCTATCACAATCCCTGATCTGAAATTATACTACAAACCTACCATGACAAAACCAGCATGGTACTGGCAAAAACAGACCCAAGGATCAACAGAACAGATTAGAAGATGCAGAAACAAGTCCAAACACTCTTGGCCGCCAAACACCCTCACTGGAACAAATATAGCCTCTTTAATAAATGGTGCTAGAAAAACTGGCTTTCTGCCTGCTGAAGAGTAAACCTAGATGTGGGAGTACTGATGGTATGCTGTTCTTTTGCTAAAAATTAACTTGTCCCTGGAGAATTTTGACAGAGGAACGGTTGCACAAAAGCTGCAGGCCATGAGGTTGACATGCTCT
>PVJO010027454.1:0-19613 GCA_004026905.1 Hystrix cristata
AAGGAAGGAAGGAAGGAAGAAAGAAAGATTGATTTAAATTATACAAGAGGAAGCGTGTAGGTTATATGCAAATACTATACCATTTTATGTAAGTGACTTGGGCATTCACAGTTTCTTATGGGGGTGGCTGTCTTGGAACAAGTTCCCCCACACATACTGAGGAATGACTGTACCTGCTATGCAAAAAAAAAAGCTAACATTTACAAAGTTCTTATCATGTAGCAACGACTATGGCTCTGTTTATTCAGTTCTTACAACACTGATTAGGTGCGATGATTATTCTAGCTAAGTAAACTAAGGAAACTGTGGGTAGGTTGCTCATGGTCACACAGCCTGGGCCCAGCAGCCTGACTGTAAAGCTCACGTGCTTGCTCACACCACTGGACTTGGGCTGGATGAATGACCATGTGGGTGAGTACTGTGAGTGTGCGGAGGTGTGCCCTGCATGGAAAATGGCTGAGAAGGCCCTGGCGGAGGTGAAGACCTCAGCTGGTCTTGGAGGATGGGCAGCAGTTGGGACAGCACTAAGGCAGCAGGCTCCAGATGCAGACAGAGGAAAGGCATGTGGGGTACAGAAGGACTCATGAGCAGCTGCACCAGAGTCACATCCTGCCTCCCTCCACCCCAAGAGTTCCCACAATTGTCCTTACAAGGCCTAACTGAGGGACTACCCAGCAGAGGGGCCTGGGAGGAGCTTAGAAAATGGGAGACAATAGCAGTGTCACTGGTTGGATCATGAGTCAGAGCCAAGAAACAGGGAAAGAAAGTGTTCGAGGGCCATTTGAGATTCTCTACATCTTTCGGGATGAAGGGAATGGGAACCTAGCAGAGCTACTTTCCAGGTGCCCCACAGAACCCCATGTCCACAGGCTGGGACAGCACAGAGGCCAGACTTGGTGTCACAGCAGAGGAAAGAAGGGGCAAAGGTGCAAGCCCTGTTTACACTGGGAGACCTGCAAGGTAGAATTGCTCATCATGGCCCTGTATGTGATGGTGCTCAGGCCACTTCCTATGGCTGGTGTATATCAGGAGTGCCAAACCTTGTCTATCGCTCTAGAGAAAATTAGGTGCTCAGATTTGCTTTTGAAATGTTCACTTTGGGTTGGGGGTTTAGCTCGGTGGTTAGAGCATTTGCCTCGCAAGCACAAGGCCCTGAGTTCGAGCCCCAAGACCAAAAAAAGAAAAACGAAATGTTCACTTTTCAATAATATCTGAGTTACAGTGGAACCTGTTAGTACTGTACATAACCAATTCTTGTTTGTTGTATGTATTTTGAGTCAAACCAAGTCGTATGCCCATTGTAGCCATAGGATGGGAGCGGGGTGGCTTGCCATCTCCAGAGCATCTGGAAAAGGCAGGGAACATGACTGGCTCTATCCAGCTTCATTGCTCCTTCCTTAAAGCCTGGAGAGCTCATGTCCTGCCAAGCTTCAGGAAAGACTCCAAATGAAGACTTCAAAACTGGCCTTGAAGATGAGGATGTTGACATATGAGGCCAGAAGGAAAAGATATGCAAGCTGGCAGGGCTAAATGGAGCAAAACAAGGGCCCACCATGGACAGGGGATGATGGAGAAAGAAAAGGTATAGCTGGGTTAGGACCAGCACTTGGGAAATAGAATCAGCTTGCAAAGATAGAATGATTGGAGAGGTGCTGGAAAGGAAAACTTTGCCCAAGGACAGTTTAGAGACCTGAAATTTCATTCTGAAACAAAGGTGGGGAGTATATTAGGTGAATATTGCAATTATACCTGCCCGCTTCTTTATTCAGCCTAGGGGAAGAGAAAATGGATGGAAATCATATCATCATGAGAAAAAGCTGAAATTCAGAAGATATAAAGTGTATTCTTTGATGTTATGGCTTGTACTCTATTTAGATGTACCCCTGAAACCTCACATGATCATAGGTGGGGAGTTTCAAAGGCGGCTGGGTCAAGGGTGTGTGAATGTGGATTAAGGGTGCGTGAATGTGGATCAAGGGTACAATGCTGGGGTTCAGGGTGTGGATAATGGAAGCCCCACCCTGGGTGTGGGTGGCATGAATCAACAGGCTTACAGACTAGATGGAATATAAAGAGACAGAAAGAAGGCTTCACTGCTTGCTGCTGCTGTCTTCTACCTGCCACATCATGAACTATTTCTCCTCTCTGATGCCCCTCTGCCATGCCACCCTGCTTTGGAGCCAGCCGACAATGGACTGAAACTATGAGCTAAATAAACCTCTCCCTCTTTAACTTTGGGTGTCAGGTACTTTGTCTCAGTAACGAGAAAAAAATAACTAAGACATTTGGTAAATGTTCTAAAAATTACGCATGTAATATATGGTTAGGTAGAAAAATTAGAAAATACAGATGAATAAAAAGGAGGGAAAAATAAAATATCACTTATAAGGCTACCAATATATGTATATAAATACATATACAGAAATGAGCTCATATTCTTTTAAAACCTAAATTTAAAAAATGTAACAGTACATTGCCACTATCCCTCCATATCAATAAACACAGTACAGTCCTCAGCATCATTTACAAATGGCTGCTTATTATTCTATGTTGAGGAACATCTTGAACCTTTTCCAATCCCCACGACTGTTTGTATAAAAACCTAAAGCATATCATTCAGAGGATGTGTTCTTAGTACATGCACAAAAGAAGGTACTTGAAAAATAAATCCCCCTGTAATCATTATTCCCATTACGTTAACCATCAGAGTTCTGTTCAATACATTGTCTGATACAGCACACTGCAGTTTTCCAAAAGAGTCTTTAGGTGGCGCTATTAGATGGGACAGCTCCTACAGAGAGAGATGACTCTGGGGGACTGTGTGGGCTACTTCCGCCTGGACGTGACCCCTCCTGTTGTCTTTGTGTATTCTGAATTAACTCCAGCTCCCTGAAAAAGAAAGGGCAAGACGCAGCCACTTTATAGTGTTTACAATCAGCTTGCATTCTTGAAGTATGGCAGACATTAGCAGATTTAGTACCTCCTGCAAAATGTGATGAATAGACTGAGCAGAGGAAAATGCCTTTCCTACCAGGCAAGCCCATACCTGGGGCCTCTTTGCAAAGTTACCTGCTGAATCAGATCCGCCCAGAAGTGATGGAAATGCTGAGCCGAAGTGAGCATTCTAGGTTTATAAAGCACATTTTTCACTGGCATCGACCACTGAGTATAAAGCAATGCTCTTAGATGAAAGTATTTTTAAAATTATGGCCTCAGGAAGAAATATAAATCTGAATGTCACAGTAGGAAGCATAGGAGCCTCACTGTCTCCCTCTAGTGGTCACATCATGCTTCATCGGGTCTCTCGACTGCTAACCGGGTCCTGTCCAGGGAATTCTAGCGCCCTCTTGTGGAGGGCAGAAAATGGACTCCACACTGCTGAGAGCAAACTGGATGCAAAGAAATCCCTTGACTGCAAAGCCAGTGAAGACAAATTTGACTTGACCACATGGAAAGATAGTTAAACACGGATGGGTTTTTTTTTCTGCCTCAAAGATTTCTTAAAAGCAAAATGGAATCAATTTTCACTTATTCTTGTAGGATAATTGAAGTGCATTCCTTTTAATTAAATGCCTTTTCTTGTTCTATTTATCCTGTGGCACTGGAACATCCTCTCAGATTTAACCAGTTTAAGGAGTACTATAACTTTGCCTCATTTTTTTTAGACATGGCCTGTGGATGAAGAGATGGCTCCAGAGAGCTGATGGTGTACTTCAAGCCACTCGTATGGATTCAGCTTGACATGGCTGCAACCATCTTGAGTTGTAACTGCCATGATTGCCCCAAAATAACGTGACTTGGCTTTCCCTGCATAGTTTCTCAATTATAAATAGGCCAGACCACTGGAGTGGTATGTGCAGCTTTACAGTTGGACACCAATGCCAGGAATGTACCTGACTTTGATATTACCTCAAGATAAACTAGGTACATTTCAATTTGGATGAAGTCTGTCTTGTCCTAACCAATACATAAGCCCCTCCTTCTCACCCAAATTTTGGGGCTCTCCTTGGTCTTGTTTCTCTCAGTTAGTCCTGCAATAAATTGCACTCTGTGCAATCCTAGACCTGTCTGCCTTTCTTTCTTTAGTCTCATGGCACCTTACGGCTGGGTCTGATATAACGGGGCCTAGTTTTTGCAGAACACCACTGAAATGTCAGTTTATACAGGGAGATAATAGATATTATGGGTTGGGGATATAGCTCAGTGGAAAAGCGTTTGCCTAGCACACATGGGAACTTGGGCTTAATCCCTAGTGCAGTAAAAACAAAAACAAAAACAAAAAATCCCACAAAAGTATTGTAGGCTGGGCTGCAATCAGCCATACCTGGTTCTGATGCTGTTTCTATCTCTTGTTCACAGTGAATCAGATAGGACCTTAACTCAACTTCTCCAAACCTTTCAAAATGAAGACAATCGTGCTTCCTACCATGTAGAATTATGGTGTGGACTAACAGAGTATGTGAGATGGTTGCCACAGTGCCTAGCTCCTGGTGATCAGCAAATGTTAACTACCACTATTTAACTATGAAGATGAGGACTTTAAAAAAAAATGTATTCATTGCCTTCTTAAATGGGATGCAAAGACCAATGTTAAACATTTTTCAGGATCTCAGGTATTTCCTTTTAAAAATTGGCTCTGCTCATAATTATGAGCAATAAAGTGCTGAGAAGCTGCAGAAATCTGGGTAGCGTTCTTCTACTTTTTTCTGCTATAAAACTGATGGCCTGGAGGTGGTCCACCTGTAGGCTGAAATGCTTTAGGAGTCCATGTCTCTATTTTCATATTTCCTGTCTCCCTCACTAGCTCATGTCTGTCTCTAACCTCACTCCTGACCTCAACCTGCTTTCTAATTTGCTGGCAAATCAGAAATAAGGTAACGCAACTTGTTAGCATTCTGTTTTATGCCACAGATTAAATATACTCCAGCTGTATGCCTCAATTCTTCTTTTGCAGAACACATGATTTCCTTTCTCAACACATGGATGCCTTTTAGTGGCTGTGGACTCCATACCTAGTGCAAAGTGATTTCCTCGGAGGTAAGTCAGTAGGTGGCAAGGGCTCAGGGGCCTTGGGTCGTCAAGGAAGCAAGCTGAAACCAAACTCAATGTAAACAGTAAAACAAAACCTAAGCTTTAAGAGTCATAACCTGACAACTCGCCTCTGACTAGAGACTTGACACCAAGACCAATAAACATATTTTCTTTGTCTGGCTTCTAAAGCTTCCTCTGACGTTCTCCCATTGGAGCTCTGAGCCATCTGTGGTCTGGTGCTGCCCTATTCATGAATCACTGAATGCTCAAAGAAACTCACTTAAGTTTTAATATGGCTCAGTTTATGTTTTACCATGCCCTGGGGTATAATACTATTCCTTTGAATTGTCCTACATCCTGTGCACACCTTTATAAAACTTCTCAGGCCTAAGTATGTGGCACAGTGCTAAAATATTTGCTTGGTTCACAAAAGGCTTGGGTTTGAGCATCTCTAGCGCTGCAAACACACACACACACACACACACACACACACACACACAAACACAACCCCTAGCCCCATAAAAACTGTTCTCAAGTGACCCAAATTGAATAGGCTATCCCTTTCCTCCTGGACCCCAAACAGATTCATCATACATTTCATAGAGAACCAAGAAGTCTAATGACATTTAAAGTTGTTTATTTATAAAACCTATTTATTTAATTGGTTAATTTGCCCATTGTGATCTCTTACACTAGAACATAATCTCAGTGCTAGAAGACAGAAGGTGTTTGTCCCTTATAGGATTTCTCAGAAGCAGAATCTAAACCCAAACTGCAAGTTCATGTGTTTTATTGAGGAAGTGCTCTAGCCTCCCAGACTCAGTGCTGGGGGAGGGGAAGCAGGATAAAGAGGGAGAAGCCAAGCAATGGTGCAGGGACGGGAGAAAGCCCCAGTCTCGACCTGGCCTCACTGGATACCTGGCTGTAAAGTGCGCCTCAGAGGTGGTTTCTGCTCCAGGCAAGGTAAGTGGTATACGTTTTGTTTGTTTGTTTGTTTGGTTTTTTTGGTGCTGGGGAGCGAACTTAGGGCCTTGTGCTTGCAAGGCAAGCACTCTAACCACTGAGCTAAATCCCCAGCCCCGGTAAGCAGTATACTGAATGTCACCTCCCTTAGCACCAGTCAGTCATTGGTAGGTGAGGCCAATGGGATGGAGAGACTTTCACAAACCTCCATTAATGGACAATATAGATTTGGAAGCTGTGGTCGGAGCTTGGAACAAGGGCAAAGTGGCAAAGTGTATAGAAGCTGCCGGATGTACACACAGAACACAAGGGGTCTCTTGGCATCTGAGAGGGGCACCAGTAGTTTTCCTTACAGTTCTTATTAGACATGTGATAACTGAATAAATGAATGAGTAAAAGCCCACAGCTTTTCTTCATAGGGCATCATTTTTCATTTCCTATTTCACATATTTACACCCTAAGTGTTTGTACACTTCTGTGTTTGTACACTAAATTTTGGTAAAGAAACCGCGATCCACTAGAAGGCTAATTTTTCTTTGTTCAGGATCCTGCATGAATCAGTCAAGGTTCTCCAGACAAAGAGAACAAATCGGATAGGTAAGTAGATGGCCATATGATAGATGATAGGTAATAGACAAATGATAGGTGATAGATAGATAGATGAGATTTAACATGACAATTGGCTCACACAATTATGGAGGCCAAGAAGTTCCATGATTTGCTGTATGCGAGCTGGAGACTCAGAAAAGCCAGTGGTGTAATTTACTTTGAGCCCAAAGCTATAAGAACCAGTCTGGGGCAGAGGAGTGGGTGCTGGTCTGGAAGTGCAGAGCCCCAGAACCCAGCATTATGATGTCTGAGGGCAGGAGAAGAGGTGTGTTCAGCTCCAAAAGAAAGAGAAAACTCAACCTTACTACATCTTTTTGTTTTATTTGGGCCCACAGCAGCATAGGTCTGTATTGCTAAGTGTAGGTCTCTTCAATCTCCTGATCCAAGTGCTAATCCCTTCAAGCACACCTTCAAAGACAAACCCAGAAATAGTATTTTATCAGCTATCAGGACATCTTTTAGCCTGACAAGATGACACATGAAATTATCAGTCACACCAGAATTGGGACAACAGACTCTCTCATGGCTGAAACAGCAAGACCAGTTCTGTTGCCAAAGTCAGACCTTCAAAAGAAATAGAATAACCAGTGCATGACCAGTATAGCCTGAGAGAGAAAGAGAGTGACGTCACCAATGAGGTCATGAAACTAGCATACAAATGGACAAGATGGGGACATCCTGCGCTCCACACTGGGGCTCCATAGTAAGTCAACAACCAATAGAAAATGGGACCCTGGAAATCCTATACATGGGGCAATTTGAGAAGGTGATAATGAGTACAAAATGGGGGAGGAAGAAGAGATGAATGTGAATCCCCTGTGAAGAACAGGCCATCTATAGTAGTAGTAAAACACCCACGAAATATTTTTTATGACAGTTCATCTCACATGATGATGAAGAAAAAGTGTGGACATATAAAAAAAAAAAAACCCTCGATCTCAAAATAAGATGGTGGCTTTGCCCTGGTCACTCAAGAACAGACAGATCCATTATGACCCACTATCCCACTGGAAAGAGTGAAGATTAAAACCAGAATGATCTCTATACATGATGTTTACTTTAGCTGAAATATGTAAGTTATTTAGTAGAAACTTCACATGTTTGCCTGTAGTGAAGTGGTTATGTTCAAATAATGATACTTTTCTTTCTTAAATCCCTACTAAAGGACCCCCAATATAGTTGGTAGTTGAGTAGAAATACATGAATCTGAGGGATGATTGCACACACTCCGGCCTTGTCTGTTCTACAGGATGAGGTATGTGCTAGTCACTTTCTTCAACACTGGGACAAAATACCTGCCACCCACAACATAAAACAGGAGAGGCTTATTTTGGCTCACATTCAATCCATAGCTGGCTGGCTGGACAGGCAGGACAGCATGGTAGGTGGCCATGGCAGAAGAAAAGGTGCCCACCTCTTTGCTGCCAGGAAGCCAAGAGTCCAGGGAGGAGATAGGAAGGGCAATATGATCTTCCAGGTCATGCACACAGTGACCCGGCTCTACTGGCCAGCTCCACCTCCTGACAGCAAGCCAGCTACCATACTCCTGTAATCCAACTGTCCCGCCTATGATCGCATGGGTGGGATAACTAGATGTAAACCACAACAGGGCAGACGTTGTTACAGAAATCATACTCCAAAATAAGATCCTGGCGTACCGACTTTGTTACCAAACTCTTGTATTTAGGGGCTTAGAAACAAACAAGGAAGAAACGAATAGTATATTCTATTCTTAACCATTTTCCTGGTAGTTGATTATACAGGATAATCTGTAAATCCGTAAGCTTTGTAAGAACGAGATACTACAGTACATGATGTTCCAAAAGGGAACGCGGAACATTTCCTGTCCACCATGTTTGAATCTGGAAGGTCTGTGTGCTTCCTATGTCCTTGCCACTGTGGACAGGTGCACAGTGATTTAAAGGATTAAGAGAAAGACTGATTTGACTCTTGTCACACCCACTAAAGGAAGCAGAAATAGAAGCCCTGACCACAAACATGGGCTGGCCTTTGTTGTTTGTAAGTGTACAGCTAATCCAGACTATTATTACTTTGAGTTTTAACCACTAATGGTAAAGTGCTATTGCCAAGGGAATTTTCAGATTTTATAGCTCAATCTGTAAGAGAAAAAAGAATGGCGTTGCAAATGAACTCAACCCACTGCCCATTCACTGAGCCCTGGGATAAGACTTGCTCTGCATTTGGGAACAGTGGCGCAAAGGCAGAGTTGGGGATTAAAATATGTGTGATGGTATCTTGGTCCTAAGAATATGAGAATGAACATCTGTTCCAGAAACAATGGGTGTCTTGGTTTATTCAGGCTGTATAACAAGATATCATAAACTGGGAGGCTTATAAATAACAGAAATTTATTGGTTATAGCTCTGGAGGCTGAGATGTCCCAGATGGAGGAGCCAGCAGATTAGGCATCTGGTAAGCACCTGCTTTCTGTCCTACAGACAGCACCTTTTAGCTGTGTCCTCATATGGCGGAAGGGGACAGCAGCTGTCTGGAGTTGGTTTTTATAAGGGCGCTCATGCCACCCAAGAGGGGTCCACTCTCATGACTCGATCGCTTTCAATGTCATCACACTGGTGACTAGAGTTTCAAGGTGTGGCTGTAGGGGACACACACATTCAGTCCTTAGCGACAGTCTAGCGGAGCATTAGAACCATTCTCTGCGTTGAAAGCTTGAGATCCAAGGATTACTCACTTTCTATAAAGAAAATGTCTACATACTCAGAAATATCAGCATAGCTAGAGAAGCCAGAAACATTTGAGTTCATCCCTCTGTTTTTCTATTTTCTATGTGTGGGTGAAGTCACTGTCCCAAATTTTTGGGAATGTTTATAATTTTACTGGCCAAATATATATATAAATTTATACATATTGTAAAATACATCTATATAAATATATTACATAATATATTATATATTTATATGTACATTATATATATTTGCAGTCTAAATTCTTTTTTTCAGTCTAAATTCCAATCACAGACCACTAGTGTGTAACTTCTGATGTGCACATCGTTCCTTTTTGATGGGTGGTTGGAAAGTAATCTATAGCGCTGAGGTCCTACAGGAGGAGTTCTCAGGCTTCACTGTGCATTTGCATCATCTGGGGAATAGATTTAAAAATATACTCATCTTCCCCAGACCGATCAATTCAGAATCTCTGGGAGTAGGGCTGGGGAATGAGTATCTTTCAAACGCTTCCCTCACGAGTCTCCTGAGCAGCCAGGCCTGATGCTTGTAGCCTGCAGGTTGCCCTGATGCTGCTCTCTAGACCCAAACAAGTAGAGGCCACACTGAGAAGTGAGCCAATTGGAAGGGCCCCAATGAAGCTGAGTTTGAAGAAGATTCCAGAAGTGTTGCTTGTGGATCTTGCAGTCCTTTGAAATGCTTATGAACCTGACCTGTTCCTCTAGTCCTGGCTGGTACCAATTTTAGATTCAGCCATGAGAACGCTACATACACATTTCTTTCCTTACAACCTTTCTCCTTCTTCTCACTACTGCCCTCCAACAATTCTATCTATTCTCCAGCCCAAATGATGAGAATTAGACCTTGACTTTCAGCAAGGCAAGAACTCAGCCTCCTCATGACTCCAGAGGATGAGGTTTTAAGCGAGTGTGGCCGAATGGGGCAAACAGAGCTAGAAGGAAGGACATATAAGGAAAGGACAGAAGGGTAAGAAACTTGGCTAAGTAGCAGCTGAGGGCCTAGCCCAACCACAGTTTTAACTCAGACTATAAAAGTCCCAGCTTGGTTACATCCAAATATGGCCTCACTGCGTCGGGTATTAGTGTCAAACTATTAATGTCACTTAATCAAAATAAAATCTGTTATCAGGTTAAGGCTTAAAGTGAGTTATTTCTTAAAACGTAGTATATCCTAAGTCCTTTTTGGTGGACTACACAGAACTAATTTAGGAGGAGTCTGTAATAGAAAATGTCCTCTCTGTGCCTTGAAACTGAATTTACGACAGAAAGAAGCTTCTACCTTTTAGGTATGAGGAAACTGGGCTCCATGGGGGTGAAGTGGCTTGTTTGGGATCATGCAGCTAGCTTTCCTTAAAGCTGGAGGTGACATAAAGATCCACAGTTGATACTCTATTGGTGTTATTAAAGGATTAAAAGCTTTTGTTCCTGCCCCAGGTCATCATTAAAAATCGAGAGAAGATGTGGACATAGCTCAGGCGTAGAGCACTTGCCTAGCATGCAAGAGGACCTGGGTTCCCCTCCCCGAACCAAAGAAGGAAGGAAGGAAGGGAGGGAGAAAATTAGTTTAAGTATTTTAATTCCTTTTTCTGTTTGACTACCACTGGCAGCACCTCTCTGCATCGGTCTCTTCAGCTCCGACATCACACTGACCCTCAGGATGGGCTGCGATTTGGTTTCCCTGTTTTTTTCCCTGTAGACTCTTTCCAGCTCATGCAAAAAGAGAAGCCGGAGGGCATTAGAGATGATCTCAGCCTCGGGGGAAGATCCTCTGCCCCCGCTCCCCTTCCCAGTCTCTGCTTGGCCGACCCCAGCAGCCCCCGCCCCTGAGTGTCCCAGCATCTCTCTCTGTTCCCTCTCCTTTGGGTCGATGCCTCAGTTTTCTCAGAATCATGTTTTTCTCTCACTAATTTCCCCTCTCGCAATATTTAATGATCCGTCTGTTTTTCTGAACCAGCTTTGGACTTCCTGAGGACAAAACCTTGTCTTTATCACTATACTTTCTAGCATCTGGTATAGTTCATGTTATGTGGTCAGTAAGTCATAGAACAAATGAATGAATGACAGAAACAAGGACAGAAATGAAAAAAGCTGTTTCACCATCTTTGTTTACGTGACGGCTTTTTCTCACAGAAAACCAGACACTGTGTCCAACTGTGTGTGTAAAAGCACAATTGGAAAAGAAACATTTCAAAGCTCAAGGTTTCTTTCTGCTGCTTATGCCAAAATCAAGGACTCAATGAGTCTAAAATGAGCACCGATTTCGAGAATGTGTTTACCTGATGCTTTTTAGTGAATTCAGACAGCCTCTAGAATGCTGGCAGTAGAACTAACACAGACTCTATCTTAATGAAAATAGTTGAAAAAAAGTCCAAAGTGCTCTCCAAATCCTTCCGTTCCTTGTCAGCTACAGAGTCCTAAAGCTATTAGTATTGGTGGATATTATTTTTTTAATTTCTAAAACCAGTAATAACTCAATACTCAGATAGTGAGTACCTATGAGTCATCATGGCATTTCACACAGGATATTTCTTGGGCATCAGACACCGACAGGTTGACTCACTGACTCAATAGCTCAGGGCTGTTTATTAGGTGACTGGGAGCCCACCTCACAGCAGAGGATGGGGGTGAAGAGAAAAGGCAGCCAAGTTTTCTAGGCGGCCTTCCTCCATCAGGGATCTCCACTGCTATCTTTTCTTCATGGCACCATCTGCTGGCAGATGTGGAGTCTGTGCAACTTCTATAAGACTTCTAAAAGAGATTTTGGCCTTCTTTTTTTCTTTGGTGGGAGCTGGGGATTGAACTCAGGGCTTTGCACTTGCTAGGCAAGCGCTTTACCACTTGAGCTACATCCCCAACCTTCAGCCTTCTTTTTTTAGTTATTATTAATGGATTTCATTTTGGCAGGCTTCAGCTGGCAGGCTTGATTAAATTTGTCCCTAACTGTCAGGGAAGAAAATATTCAGATACACTGAATGGTTGATTACTACCTTAGGAGAAGAGATTTCTACCTACCATAAACATCCTAGATTAATTTAAAGAGCTCACCTAGGTGAAGATGACGACAATGATGATCCGTTACATAATCTGCCTAAAATCAAACAACAGCTAATGGCAAGGCCAGAAAATAAACTCAGATTTATAAGCGCTCCTGTTTTAAGATCCAACAGTGAATGCACGACTCACTTAGGGAAACTTTTTTCAAGCTAAAATAAAATAGAAAGAAGAAAATAAATTCTTAGTACCTTGTTCTTAGTTCCCAGTGACATCTTGCTTTGCAGCGCAACACACAATAGATGTTTTTGCTCAGTTTTCCAGAGCTAGATGTGGTAATTCTGGGGCCTTTTGGGAACTGTGTGCTTTCCTGCTCTGGAATCTAAAGATGGTCATGTAAGGAAACTTCAGCAATAAGCTAACCCTGCTTCACTCACAGACTGAACAGAGCAGGCACTCCACCTCTGGGAAGCTCAGCCTCCTCACTCCAGGACTGCCTGCTCCTGACCCCTTGAGAAAGGGCACAGGCCAGTCCCTGTCGGGCCCACCTCAGCCAGGGACAGAGACACTGAGTTCTGAGAATGGCCCCGGGTTTTGGCAGCCCTGGACGCCAGCTCTTTGAAACAGGGCCGTCTACACAGTTCTGAAGTGTTCATGGCGGAAAAATATTACAAGATTTTTTTTCACATCTTGCTTCACAGGAGCAAGATTGTGAGGCAAACTGTGGGCCATCAGCGCTTGTACAGTCAGAGGACAGGCCAGTCTGTGGAGGGAAGAGACAGCCCTCCCCGAGATTGCTCCTGACACTGCTGGGGAGGAACCACAGCACTGAGTCTACACGGAGCGCATCTCCGTGCACCACCAGGGCCCCTTACACATCCCCAGGAAAACAAGCTGCCTCCCAGGCAGCAATCTGAGCTGACATGTCCAAAAGCAAGAGCCATCTTTAAATGAGCAAGACAGTTAAGGCAGCGAGAGAGGCAGCTGAGAGCCGAGGAGAGCAACTCGGGGGCACAAGTCATTCCAGCTGCTGGAAACATGCTGTCCTTGGAGATAGCTGTCCTGTGTGGATGCTAGTGAGAAGTGGGGCTCACGTCGCCAGGAGCACAGATCTCATTTGAATATGGAGATCAGAGTGGTCAGAGTGGAAACAGTAATAACGACTGCAGTGGTAGTAGTTGAGGCAAACATTTGTTAAATGCTTACCACATGCCAAGCAATATGCTAAGGACTTTACCTGAAACATCTCATTTTTCTCTTATCATCACTGTATGAGATAGATGGGTACTATTACAGTTAACATCTCACTATCAAAGCAATAAGGGCTAGTAGGGGGGAACCGGAACTTTACGGCATCCTTCTAAGGTGTCCATATACTGTGAAAGGCAAGTCTAGCACAACTGGACTGGCAGAGTGACTAAAGAGGGAAAGCACGTATTTTCTAACATCAAGAATGTATGAGACTGTGGCACTGACCTTCAGTACCTGTCTTACCTCCGCATGACACGCCACCTCTGTTTTGCCCACTTCCCTTCTCTATAATGAGAATGATAATAGCTCTGCTTCACGGGAGTCCTACAAGGATTAAATAACATAATATATGCAAAACACTTAGGGTCTGATACATCAGTAAGAGAATGACATAAGAATTAGCTGCTAGTATTTTATTCCCAGTCCTAAGCAACATTTCAACTAAAAGTTAATCTGATTCAAATATTACTACTTCCCCTAAGACGTCCTTGCTGCCTGTTAAGAAAAGCAGACGTTTCCTCTTTTCTGTTCTTTAACATTCTGTTCGCATACGGTGGGAGCCCTTAGCACGTGTTTGGCGGCAGTGTGCCCGTAGATGTACGCTTTGCACTGGCTGAATGGTTTCCAGTTTAATGGCAAGAGCTGTTTCTTACCATAGATGTCTGCTCCCCGCCCGCTACCGAGCCTGCCACGGTTATTAAAGAACAGCAAAGGCAGCGAAGGTGACAGTGATGGTTAACATTTGTGTGATAAGTGTTTACGGTATGAAATCACATTTAGTCTTTATGGTAATCCTCTAGTGCAGAACTATTTTGAATTCCCACTTTATAGGTAAGGGAACTAAGGTTTGGACTGGCGGAATCCCCTGCTACAGCTCCCGTGGCTTGTCAAGGGTGGACTCACGCACAGGTGCACTGACGGTCCAGGACTTTGTCCTCTCTGGCGACAGTCTGGGGCCTTTCCTAGGCCAGTGGACTGACTCCCCGCTGCTCCCTGGGTCTCACCTTCCAGCAGCAGGCCAGCCCAGGCGCCCTGGTGGGGAAGGCAGGGTGCTATAGTTTGGATTTCAAAGACCCCTGAGAGCTGGAGGTCTAGCTCAGTGGTTAGAGTGCTTGCCCAGCAAGCAGGAGACCCTGAGTTCGATACCCGGCCCCCCAAAAATCAAACAAACAAAAAAAGACCCATGAGATAGAAGCTCAGTCCTGAGCTTGGCATCAGCGGGAAACTTTAAGGGGTGGTGCCTAGTAGGATGTTTTGTGGTGACTGAAATTGCGCCTGTGAAGGGGAATATGGGACCGCTCTGTCTTTCACGCCCTGCCACGGGGTGAGCGACTTTCCTTCACCACAAGCTCCCCGCTAGCACATGCTGCACTGACCCAGCCCTGTGGCTCAACATGCCATCAAATATAGACTGCAATCTCCACAACTGTAGGACAGACTAAGTCTTTCCCCCTCGAGAGTGGATTGTCTTAGGGATTTGTTAAAGTAATTTGTTAAAGTAATTCTGCTCCTGTGCTATTGCTGAATCCATTTTTACCAACTCTCTGGGAAAATACAGACAAACAAAAGGTATGGAAATGTGGGTGGATCCCCTAGATGGAGTCTTTGCTCTTGTTTCTCTTTTCAATTCTCAAATTACTAAAAGAGTTTGGCTCAGGAAACCCCTGCAACAAGAAGTCTGAAGAGAAGACAGACCACTTCTCTTCAGGGGAAGAGGCCAGACAGGAAGAAGTGATGGGGAGGCCTAATGTTTCCGTCTAAAGCTCACACACTATCTCCCTATGTGTGGTGGAGGGTTCCAAGACACAGTCCCAAACAGTGACACTCTGATCCGGACTGGCTCAGTTACAGATTGTGTGCTACCTGAAGGATAACAGTCTCCTGGCCTTTGATCATGAGTCCCATTTCCAGGTCAAGTGTCCTTCCCTAAGACTTCCTTCTGAGTGGCCTGACCAGGGCAGCAACGGTGGCCTCAAGATCCCCTGAGGGGACACGCATCTGACTGTCGGCCTCGGTCTAGCCATCCTAGAGCAAAGGGCTTCTGACTGTGAATGTTAAGTGTGGATCTCACAGACAAAACCCTCCTCTAAGTTTCTCAAGAGGGATAAAATTGAGACAATCTGATCATCTTTCAAAACTAGTAAAAGGAACAGATTTCCATTAATTAAAAGGAACAGTCATATGATTCTTGGAAAATGAATGTCTGAGCTTATTCCAAAGAATCAAATAGGAATTCCAGCCCCTCATTTTATTTTATTTATTTTTTTGTTTTTGTTTGTTTTGTTTTCAGCCACGGGACAGAGGGAAAAGGCGAAGGAGAGGCAGAACATTGAAAGATGTTTCTTCCCTTTCTACCTGAGCTTCCTAAGAGTGACATCACCCATCTCTCCATGGGGCCCAAATTGATGACTCTGAGGATGTGTCACCGCTCGACACAGTCTCTTTGAGAACACAGGGCCATCAGAGGAGGGCCCACAGGAAGGTGGTCAGGCCTGGGGCGCCTCTCGGGGCCCCCACTCTGCCTGCCGGGGGTGTGAAGCAGCAGTGGAGCAGAGCTGTGTGCTGTCCAACAGGCAGTCGTGTGAGATGTTCAGAAAGGGCTCTTGGTTGCTCTGGAGCCAGATCTTCTATCTCCTGCCACTGTGTAAAGTACTTTATTTCCAGGAGCTGAGCTTCAGCAGCGAGGTAACGTCTGACTCCTGTGCTTCACTTGTTGGAGTATCGCATGGGATGATGCTGTACAGGTACTTTATAAATGAAGCCACATACATGTGGGAATGTTCTTAGTATCATCTGTCACCATTTCACCTTGCCTACCGATTCTCAGCACTTTAAGACTGTAAAACCCTAAGGGTCTCCCATAAAGGGTCTCCTATAGAAGCCCGTGTTTCTACCCCCATGACATGTCTCTCATTGTCCTACTTTTCCAGGTCGTAGGACAGGCCAGAGAGAACAAGAGGAGGAGAGGAGGCTGCTTTCGATTCTGAAAAGGTGACTGGTCACTTCCCTTCTTTGCCTGGTGTCTTTTTGTATGTGTTTTAGGCATCCCAGAGAATCCTTGCAACCTGCACTGGTCATGGGCAGGGTAGCCAGAGCAACAGGTAGGGGAATGAGGCCTTGTAGAGAAGCTCTGGAGTTTTTTGTGATGTCATGGACATGGGGCAGTGGAAAGGGAGCAGGACATCACCTGGTGGGGACATCACCTGGCCCCACCCCGCCCGGGACAACAGGCCCTGCTTTCCTCATACTGGTCCTGGCTACCGCCTTGTAATTGCCATCTCCTGCACCCCCCCGGACCAGCACCATGACACACACTTTTGACAACTGCTGTGTCTAGACCCCTCTGTGAGGTGTGTAACACAACAACAGCTCATGTCAGTCTCTGCTTTCTCAGGCATCCCTGGAAGGTGCTGCTCGCTCTGTGTCGCGTTTGCCGTCCATCCATTCAATGACGAGTCTTTCCCTCAGACCACACCGTTTCAGCCATTCCTCCCGGACAACCAGGTCCGACCTTTGACTGAGCCTTCTGCTTCCAACCTCCAGTCTCCTACCTAGCGAGGCTGCCTCTTTAGCGGACCCACTTTCACCCTTGGCTCGAGGTGACTCTCTGCCACCAGAGCCTGATCCTCCCTGAGATTACAAATTCCCAGGGGCCCAATTCCCATCAGAGCTATGTGCCGATCCCCCCTTCCTGACCACATCACACCCAAGAAAAAGAGACTCTTCTCCAACCAGAATCCGCTCTGTCCCTTGATGGCAGTTCTGATGACTTGTCCACTAAGAACATCAGATCTGTTGAAATCTGCTTTGCAGGACAGAGTAGAGCCTACCACGTAGAAAATGAAGCCACAAGGTTTCTCATATCTGACAAACCTGCCATCCTTGAGAGAGAAATAAAAAAGGACAAATGATTTCCCAATCTGCAGAGAACAGGAAAAGAAAACAGAATCTTTTGCAAAACACCGTGAGCCGGCTACACACTGACTACCTCAGGGGAAAGGTCCGAGCCAGCCACAGATCAGCAACGCTCTGTATTCACCTTTCCTCTTTGGAGCAGCAAAGGCAAACCCATGCTCTGCCTTCATCTCAATCCCAAGATCTCCATCTCGTATGGGCACCAGACCAGCTCCAGTCTGCAACCCCCATTCTGCCAGATCCTCCTCTAGAGCAGAGCAGAATCTGTGGGATGTGATTTCATAGCACCCCGTGTGAGGTGCTGTTTCTCACACCGCCGGAAATTCAAAACCTAGGATGCAATGTGCTTCAGAAAGTACAGGAAAGAAGAGCAATTCCCGGAGACCTGAAACCATCAGACTTTAAAAATCGGCTACTCAATGAGCTGAAGTTTGAAATGGACAGCAGGGAGCAGAGCCAGCCTCAGGGTCTTCCAACAGATGTGTCCCTTTGTAACACCAAAGAGCCACACATGTGTGGCCACAGAAAACTGAGGTTCAGATCCACATTAGCAGAGAAGAGCCACACCATGATTACAAAATACAAAAGCAAGTTTCTTATAAAAGTACAGCAGATAGAGCATAGTCAAATAATATATTACCACACAATGAGGCAAGGAACATACCAAAGATGAAGGATTCTCTGGGGAACGATCTCGTATGAGATGGAGCCTTTGTCAGGTGAGAGAGGAAACGCCACACCACACTCAGTTTCTCGGTCTCTAAAGTACTGTGTTCAGACAAAAGTGACTTGGTGCCAACAGGCCTGTTTGGCTGGAAGGGACAGTTCCCCGCCTTGGCTGGAGTCAAGGAATGGTCAGACCTGTGTGTGTGCCTTAACGGTTATCTCCAAAACCAGGTGTGGTGGTGCACACCTATAATCCCAGCACTCAGGAGGCTGAGCCAGGAGGATTGCTGTGAGTTCAAAGCCAGTCTGAGCTACAAAGCAAGACTTTGTCTCAATAAAAGAAAAAATATCACAATATGGCTATCCTCTGTTGGTGCAGATCCGAATTGTTGCTGTTGGATCTTTGTGTTACCCTCTTGCCTCCAAAGTCTCAAATACAAGACCTTACTCCACCATGATCAGGGTGCCTCCTGCGAAGACACGATGGCTTCCAAGGTGCCACACATCCACCTTGGAAAATCTACAGGGAGAAGGTACAAGAGCCCCACGTCCCCAAACATATCTTGTGCAAGTACCAGCACAGGAAATTCCCTCCAACAGCGGACTGTGCGTCCTGTGACGCTCAAGCAGGAGAGCCTCGCAGAGTGAAGGCAGGGCCGGATGCACATGTGTAGAAGGAAGAGCAGCCCCACAAGACAGGACACGAGAAGAGACACCCGAGAGCAAATCCTCCCCAACCCTGGCTCCTAAACATCATTTTGGAAACAAGATGAAATTCTTTTTCCAATGGCTTCATCCTGGTGTGAGCCACAGAAGGCAGGCCACCGCCCAGAAAAGGGCAGCTCCCTGCCATCCTCTGTGCAGCGTAGGGGCCTAGTCGGAGGGAGAGCCGCCTGCTGCGAACTCCAAAGATCCAGAAGTTGGTAGAGGCTTTGTGAGGGTCCTGCACCAGAATTTCCAGGAAAAACATTTTCTTGCCCCAAAGTGGTAAGAAATATTGATTATTCCCAATAAACACCCTAATAAAGTCATGTCTTGTGTGTGTACTCTGTTAAGGGCAACGTTTTGGGTCACTGGGGGGGGTTGTGCTTATGGAAAGGGATAAGTACTGCTCCAGATGGTGGCCTCGTTAGGCTTCTAAACAGTGGCAAGTCCCCTGGCGCTCTTGTTGAATAGATGTCACATGTCCTGGAAAGAGCATTCCTCCCTCAAGTACGAGGAAGTGGCTGTACTGCCCACCTCAGCTTAGCCTCTACGACACAGACACACCGTGCAGCTGCCCACACCTTCCTTTTGTTCACTGTTTCGCGCGCTGTGGAGGAGCAGTGAGGAAGACAGGTTTCCACACCTAAAGAGAAGGTCACACGCAGGCGGGTTTTGAGAACAGAGTGGAGTGAGTATTTTCAGAGATATTTGTCAGTGACTGAAGGATTACACAGGATAGTCTTTTTTTTTTTTTTTT
>PVJO010027455.1:5602-19703 GCA_004026905.1 Hystrix cristata
AAAAAAAAAAAAAAAAAAAAAAAAAAAAAAAAAAAAAAAAAAAAAAAAAAAAAAAAAATCTGAGAGACGTGGATCTAGAGAAAAAGGCAGGAGAGAGGCTTGAAAATGCTGGTATGTCAAACGATATCTATAAAAGAAATCATAAAGCAGACAATTCAAGTTAAACAAATGATGTTCTGTTATTGAAAAATGTACTTCCATGCATCTTTTCCCAGAGCCCACTATACATTAATATTTCTAAGTAGAGCAAAGTAGAACATATTCACTTTGGAAGTTTCACTGTAAATATTAGTCTCTGCCTTTCCTTTCAACCAAAGATTTCAAATTCCTTGTCTTTAACTTAGAACATTGCAAAGTCCTCTTTATGGAGATAAAATTCAGGCTCTTTTTTTTACTGATAACAAAATTAATGTTTCCAAGTTGCATTTTTCTGAATGATAAAGAAATAAAGGACATTTCCTGTCAGTCTTTCTCCTAGACTTCCCTGCTGACTGGCCCTGTCATCGCACTTTGATGTCATGATCATTTTTCAGTTCTTGAAAACCGTGTCAATTGTGAGGAGCTTCACCATATGAGTGTGAAAAATAAGTATAATAGCCTAAATAAAAAAAAAGAAACAAAAGCAAAAACAAGCAAAAACTACAAAGTGTTAAGTAATAAGGAACACAGGGTACACCTTACTAAGAAAGTATTGTGTGTTTGTGTGTGTGTGTAAACATTTGTACACACACATTCGTATAACATAAATCTGGACGATGTTTTTTCTTCACAAGAGAGCCAGTACCTTTTCTTCTTTTACTGTGACTATAATGAGATTTGTAAATCCAGAGTTCAGATGAAGCTGAGAGTATACAAGTATATCCAACAGTCTATTTGATTCTGATAACTGGACTTTGAACCCTTAACCATTTCCATTTTACCTTTCCCTGATAATTTGCACCACTGATTTATAAAAGTATACTTTCAGCATCCCTATAATGAACACAAATGATAAATTTTCAGTTCTGATTTTAAATGTGTAAACTTCATACTATATAGAAATTCAAGCGGAGGCGAGAGAATCATTAAGTTCAAGGGCAACCTGGGCAACATAGTGCCTGAAAAAGACCATGTTTCACTGAAAAAAAAGGGAGAGGCTGGGAATGTAGCGCAGTGCAAAGGTCCTGGGTTCAATCTCCAATACCACAATATCAAAATAAAAAAAAAAAAACCAAAAAAAACAAAAACAAAAACAAAACAAAGACAGAAGAGAAATGAAAAACGCTTCCAGGAGATTTTTGCATTCTTTTAATTAAAAAAAATTTTAATTGTGTTTTTCTGATCTTGAAAACTTTTGTGAATTAACATAGAGGAGAGCATTAGGTAAGGTTAGTAAGTCAGTGGCACTTTTCAGATACCTCCAGTCAACAAATAATTGATTTTCCTTCTGTTCTTCTGATGGCACTCGTGGAAAAATGACCAGGTCACCTTTCAGGTGAAGAGATGCAAACAATAATTGTGTTACATTTCTCATTAAATATGATTGTGTCCAAGAAAAGTAGTCTTGTGTATCTTTTTTATAATTTATCTTCAGATCAGGGACATCAGCTCATTTGTTTGTATTGCACTTCTGCTTTCCACACATAGATTACTGGGGCTGAGTATTTTAATGGTTTCGCCTGTCACTGGAGTGTTCAGCACCCTGGAAGATCCACAGAGATTAAATAGCACAGAGAGAGAGGCGAGAGTTGGTAGCTGCTTGATGAGAAAAGTTCAAAACACTGGCACACACAAGGGAAACATTTTGAAGTTTTAAATTCTGGATATGAAAATCTTAGCGTTTCTAAACTGCTAGAATTATTTTGATTTGGTGGACAAAGGTATAAAAAGATTATCTTTCATGAGAACTTTGAGTTCATACCTGAGTCTGGGGGAGGCAAAGAGTTGGAAAACATCTTGATGGTGGACACATTTATAAAGAGTTACATATTGGTCTTGTCATTATGACTTGCTGTGCTTATATGGAAGCAAGTATGTCACACTGCAAGGAGAATGGACTTTGAAATAAAAAAGATCTGATGTTGGAAATTGGTTTAATTCCTTCCTAACTTTGTGAAATTGATAAACCCTCTCCCTAGGCTTCATATTGTTTTTTAAAAAATCTGTAAAGCTTTTCACAGAAGTTAATTTACTACCTCTTTGCAGCATTAGTGAGATAAAGAATATAAAGCCTTCTGGGCTGTGTCTAACATATAATCAGCTCTAAATAAATTTGTAGAAAATGGACATTATAATGTCAGGCATGGTTTTCTCAACATGGCCTCTCCTCTTGAGGCATTTTTGAGGTATGAATTTCACAAAAACTTTCTCAAGAGGAAAAAATTTAGAAATCAATTGACCTTCTGCACTCCAGCCCTGTTATAAGACCTGTTGTGAATCCCACCAAAGTTTTGAATAAAAATTTTATAGAGGCACAACTTTCCTGAAACAATCCTTATAGACATGGAAGAAAACAAAGGAACACATTAAATTTATTGAAATTGAGGGTGACAGAGATGGTAATCAACATTTTGACTCTAGTTGTAGTTTTTGGAGGAATCTCCGTACTGATTTCCACAGAGGTTGGACCAGTCTATATTCCCACCAGCAGTGGAGGAGGGTTCCTTTTTCCCCACAGCCCCACCGGCATTTGTTATTGGTTGGTCTTTTCATAATTGCTGTTCTTTCTGACATGAGATAACATTTATCTTAACGTTTTGATTTGCATCTCTTGAATGACCAATGATGCTAAACACTTTTCATGTATTTATTTTCCATTTTTATTTCTTAGTCTGAGAAATGTTTATTCATTTCAGATGCTCATTTTTGGATTGGGTCTTTGAATTTGGGAGGTTTGATGTTTTTGAGTTCTTTCTATATTCTAGATGTCAGACCTTTGTCTGAGGGACAGCTGGCAAAAATTTTAAACCAGTCTGTGGGTTTTTGCCCTGCTCTATTGGTGATTTCTTTTGCTGTCCAAAATCCTTTTGATAGGATGTGGTCCCAAGCACTGATTCTTCCTATTGTTTCCTGTGCAGTCTGGGTTCTGTTCATAAATATTTTTTCCTACCTCTATGTCTTCGAGGGTTCTTCCTATTTTATTCTCCAGTAGGGTTAGTGTTTCTGTTTTAATGTTTAGATCATTGACCCACTTCAATTTTAGTTTAGTACATGATGAGAGGCATGTATCTAGTTTTAGTTTTGGGCATTTGGCAAGCCACTTTCTCCAGCACCATTTGTTAAAGAGGCTGGCCTTCTTCCAGGGAAGGTGTTTGGCTTGTTTGTCAAAGATGAGGTATTTGAGTGCGTTTGCAGTTGTTCTGTGTCTTCTAACCTGTTCCATTAATCCTCAGGTCTGTCTTTCTGCCAGTACCATGCTGTTTTTATCACCGTAGCTTTATAGTATAGTTTCAGGTCAGGGATTGTGATGCCCCCTGCCTTGCTCCTGTTGCCCAGGATTGTTTTTGCTATTTTGGTCTCTTCTGGTTCCAGATGAATTTCATGATTTTCCTTTCTAGTTCTGTGAAGTATGCTAATGGAATTTTGATTGGAATTGCATTAAATCTGTATAATAATGTAGGAAGTATGGCCATTTTCACTATGCTGGTTCTAGAACTAGAGGTTCCATTTGACCCAGCTATTCCTCTACTGGGCATCTTCCCAGAAGAATTAAAATCATCATGCCACAGTGATATGTGACCACCATGTTTATGGAACACAATTTGTAATAGCTAAGTCTTGGAAGCAGCCTAAATGCCCAACAACTAATGAATGGCTAAAGAAGATGTGGTTTTTCTACACAGTGGAGTACTACTCTGCCATTAAAAGGATAAGCTAGAGACATTTGTGGGTAAATAGATGTAGCTTGAAAACATACTCTTAAGTGAAATAAATCAGACACTCATGAATACACACTGAATTATTTCTCTGGTATCAGTAACCATAAGGGTAAATAAGGACAAAGAGGTATAATAGAATTTATATAAAAGGAAGGTTATATTCAAAAGAGAGGAGAACTAGAAAGGGAGAAGGGGGAGAAGAAAGAAGGGAAGAAGGAAAGAAAGAGGAAAGGGGAAAATGGGAAAATATAAATAAACCTGCTATAAATAGAGAAGGGTACAGCAGAAGGGAGGGGTGGGGAAGAGAGGGGAAAACCAAGATACATCATGTACAGGTACGAAATAACCATGATGAATGTGACCATTATGTATACAGTGTACCAATACATGATCTTGGTAAAAACATATAAATAAATAAATAAAAAATCATTCTGACCTAGACCTCTGGGCCACTTTGCTTTGAAATACACCTCACTACAAAGAGCCACAACTTCTTTGTTTACCATAATCTTGACTTCAGAAAAATCTGTTTGGAAAGGTTAATCCCAAAGAAACAAAGAAAAATCTAGCACAAGAGATACAAAGAGGACAATACAGAATAGCAACATGAGAAAGACCCTGAGGATGTTAACGGATCAAAGAGTAAAGAGTAACCAAGAGGACTTTACTCTTCCCCCACAGCTCAGCTAAACTTCAGATGCAATTCTTTGTGACAACAGGTTTGTGAAATCACTTTTCCTACAGCATTTCTTTAAACCCATTTTTATCAGTTCCATTGAGGGTACATACTGGCTGACAGTAAAAACTGTACCTATTTCTTTAAATGGTTAAAAGAATGATTTTGCCTAATAAATGGCACCATTACACATTATACTATTTAGAGATATATGAAATGTAGGATGTACATTTTTAGTACCATTTGCAAAAAGATGATATAGTGCGCTTAATGGGTATTTTCGCTGTCACAACAAAACAGAGTGAGGCATATTGGTCCAGGCGGATCCCCTGCCCATATCTAGTCCTAGTAGTCCACTTTCATATCTGAAGATATTTCTAACAGCACATCTTCAATAAAGTATTCTGAGTATTTTTCACACCATAGGAGATCCTACTGTCCAGATCCAAGTGTATTCTGTCCTTCTGTTTTTGTGTTGACAACATTAGATCCAATTGAAAGCTAAATGGTAAGGATTTAAAATAAACTCTGGGGCTAGGAAACAGGCTAAAATTAATTAGGCTAATCACAGATTGGATTTGTCCCTATAGACCTCACAGTATTAAGTAGCAATGGTCAACCTAATTTTAATAAAATTTTTTGACACATAATTATGTAATTATTTGACATGTGTCAGTGGAGAATTGTGTGAGAAAATCAAGAATGTATGGAAATATAACTGTTCCACAGAGTCAGACCTACCTCATAGGCTTTTCATATTTTCTTATTTTATTTAAATTTTAAATCCAAGCTAAAATGATTATAGAAGTTCCCAAAAGGACTCTCTCATAGAGTTAATGAGTAAGATGGTAATCTCTATAGATTTAATGACTTATTTATTTCCAGTCCCGTTGTGGTCTTTTTAGAGGCAGAACTGGCCAAATTCCAAAATGTGCCATTTTGTTTACCATAAATTGTCCCTAATAGGTGAACTATATCAAGGAGATTCTGATGACCTCAGGGCTCTCTTTTTAGTACCTGAATACAAACAATAAAAATGAACATTGTAAAGGAATATTGACCATGTGTGAGCATTTTAAAAGTGATAGTGGCAAAGAAAAATGGGGAAATCTCACGATAAGCACATGGGAGATGCCACCTGAATTTAGAGAACTCTCTAACATAACAAAGCCCTGAAACAATTAAAACTAATGTTGCTTGGAAAAGGATGTATGTTAGCCAGAGAAAGAAGGATGGTAACTGAGGCAAGGAAATAGTAAGAAGATTTGGGAGCAGTCTTAAGGGAATGTGTGCAGGGTTGGATTAGTACAAAAATCATAACTCTCATTTGTTGCCTTTTGTCTGCTCAACATTCATCTTCATTCCTTATGATATTATCCTTCTGATTTTGCTTTTGGAATAACTATGTTGTACTCTAGATTCACTTTGTTAAGATGGAGAGGGACTGGTCTTCTTTAGCTATTGAGATTGACATTTTGCTCAGAAATATCCAAACATCACATTTCACTGGCCAGAGAGTAACATATGAAAAGTCAGCCAACCTGAGAAAAAGATATTCTATTTCACAGCTTCTGTTTAAAACATCGGGAAGACAACATATGTCTCTGTTAGAGTTAGAAATCAGCAAGGTGTACCCATGTGGCCGAGGGGGTCTGTTTTTGAGTGAAGCCAACACATGGACACATATACACACGACAGAGGGATCAATTATTTATAAATAACCACTTTTCTTCAATTTATCTATATGTGTGAGCAAATGAATAAATGCTTTTGGCTTAAAAATAAATGCTTTTGGTACTCCCAGTTGTGGATGACGGAAATAATTAATCATCTGTATTTTTGCATTTCTCTTAAAGCATACCTGATAAAAACCCTTGTTTGGAAGCTAGTTGCTTAAATGAGAAACTATCCCAAGGAGTAGATGTGGGCACCAAGTAGTAACAGGAAAATAG
Organism: Hystrix cristata; assembly: GCA_004026905.1. Lineage (NCBI taxonomy): Eukaryota > Metazoa > Chordata > Mammalia > Rodentia > Hystricidae > Hystrix > Hystrix cristata. Next base: position 12,088 of record PVJO010027455.1, read on the forward strand.
GGATAGACAGTCTAAAGTTATGTTGCCAAGTTTATTGCTACTATAGACCACTGGTGCTTGATGCTGTTAGGAAATTCCACACTGCTCATCCATGGAGTGGAAGAGGGCAGTAGCTACCCCTACAAAAAATGTAATATGGTCAGAAGACACAGGATAACCAATATTAACTCTTTCTTTCAAAAATCATGAAAACAAGAGGAATACAATAGCTAATAATCCCCAACAATTCTGAACGCAAAGTTTAGGCCCACTGGGAACAAAAGCAAAATAGCAGGTGTTCTCTTGACTGAGATATTTCTTAAGTATCTTCCAATGCTAGGTTTGTGTAATTTTAAGTTTTTAAATTAATTTTGTGGTTAAATAAATATTAAAATTATATTGAGGCATAAAATGATTTTCCTATTATTGCTACAATATTAGTTTAATCAGATTCAGTAAGAAAAGATCAAGTCCAGCTTCCTTCCTGATCACATCACGGCCATAAGTGCCCTGCCTGGATTATGTGCACCACCTTGGTTCTTTAGGTAAATCTCCCTCATCCATGGGAATCAGTGGTTACAGAATGAAGGGAGCATCCGTGATTATCTATGACACTGAAGTCACTGGAGCAGCGGAAAATGAATCTCAGGAAGGGGACTAAATTCAGCCCATTGATAGTGGCTACCCAGAAAAATTGGTTTACATGAGTTTCTAAGGCCATGTAATCAAGAAGAATGCCATACTTCTCCAATTCTGGGTAAATAAATATAAAGGATGAGCAGACATGAGATTTACTCACCATGCTTGAGAGAAGAGTGAGAGGAAAATTGTCCCAGGACTATAATGGGAAGACAATTACCCCGTGGTTGTTTTCATAAATTTGTCTATTATGGGGATAAGGTGGCAACTCTCCTACCTTCCCAGAACACATCTCCAGCACACTTTCCAGATTGTGCATATCTGAGGGCTGAGTGGTTTCTGCAAGCATCCTACATCCTGGCACTGAAAAAGATGCGGGGTAAAAAATGAAAAGCGCATGGTGCAGAGATTGAGAAAAGTATTACTGGGTTACACCAGCAAAAAGCCATCAGCAACAGTGATTACCATAACAGTAGACATGACATAAAGAGGTAGACAAGAGATGTCCAGTAAAGATACTTCTCCACCCTCTTTTATGATGCTATACCCAGTAACAGCCTGTGCAGATGAATCAACACATTGCACCGGGTTTTATCAGTATGAGAGACTGCTACTTCTACTGTGACATTTTAAGAATTACATTCTCTGGATCCACCGTCTAACCATTTATCACAAATTCAGGCTTAATCTTTGAGCAGTAAATCATGCCATTCAAGCTTAGTGCACAGCTGCCATCTCAATGAGACTGTCAATGAAATAAAAATCAACAATGCAACATGCTAATAAAACGGATATTCCAGCATTCCACTTAAACACAATCATATCCTGACCCATATTCATTCTTACATTTTAATGCAATAATTGGTGTTTTTCCATACATTTTTGAGAATAACACTGACAGCAATGAAACAGAAAAAAAAAAGATGATGGGTGTAAATAAATTAAGATTCTTCATAATAGGTTTTAAAATGGTACCTCTTTGGTGCTCATGCACTATTGATGAGCTCGCAACATTTTAGTCCTCTTTAATTTATGATGAAATAGTTTTATTTCTTTCAGCAACAGTGGACATCATTTCCTTATCTATCATTAGAATGGTTTAGTACCTTCATTAATCCACACATCATAAAGCACAGAGTGGGTTTTATACCTGTTCATATCACTTAGTGTGCCTGTCCCCAAAACGGAAGTGCTGCTTTCTGCTGATTCCACAGTGAAAGCAAGGACCAAGATCTTCACGAGGCCTCACAATTACAGAGAGAGGACACACAGAGGGGGTTTCTACTGTCATTATTTCTTCCTAATCATGATCGAGGATACTAATTAGGCTTTGCTATAAGTCAGCAGAACAACAACGCCATGTTGGATGTGTGACGATGAAAATCTGCATAATGACTCTTGAGAATTGAGACATGGTGTCCTTTCCAATTCCATGGGGAAACCCAAGAGATGTGCTCTTTATCTCTTAGACTTTTCTCAGTGTGAAAACTCTAATTTGCTGAGCACATGGGCTAGGTTTGAAAGCAGCAGCGCAAGACAGAGCTGAAGATTTTGAGCTATTTCTTCCAGAGGATGTCTGACTATTATCTGATCCCTTTCATCTACTGAAAATCTGTTCAGAAGCTCTCTATGTGCCCTACACAGAAAACTGCTCTAATTTGTATTGTACCAGAGAAAGGAAAGAGGCATTTATAATACTGTAAGAGTAACTGATTCAGTCTCTAGTTGTATGGGCTGCAGTGGAAGTTTGTAATTTCCAGTGATTTTCTAAAATTGCTGTGGGATAAAGAACAGCTTGTACTATGAAGGAAAGGCCACTTGCCGATGAGCTGGTGGTAGATCGGCCATAATTTTAAAAAAGAGAGGTTCAGAAGACCCTGTGCTAACAGAAAGCCTGGTAATTTGGTTCCATCAACAAGTTATGAAATGATGGATTTCAGCTGTATCTTGAAGTGATAGGGAACCTAATAGCAAGAATACAGGACTAAGAATTTAAGAATAAGGAAAGAGGAGAAATAACCAAAGGAGTAAAAATAACTATGATATGAATGGAAAATATATAGTACTCCCATCTGCCACCTGCAAAAGACGCCATTAGTCTACCAAAAATCTTTCGTGTAGAGTACTGAAAAAAATCTCCAAACTTTGTGCAACATAGCTTTCTAATTTTTGAAAGAGAAACTTATGTGCAATATTTATTCAATGATCATATCTAGTTTTATAACAAATGTACATACCTGAAATCTGATACATCACAATGGTGGAAAATATTGAAAGTCGACTTAAAAACAAGCATTTTCACAATCTGCCTGGAATTTTCCCTATCAGTTTTTTAGAATACCTATTTGTTGCTTTACTATATACTGCTGTGCACACATGCTATTTTACAATTTACACAACTATTTCATTTAGGTTTTCTTATCCTTGTGACAATCACATGAGGTACAGCAAAGAAATATGAAATATTTCTAATCGAAGAGTTAAAAGTAAGAGTGACAAGCAAACCAATGAGCAAAAAATGAAACCACAAAAAATAAACATAGCAGCTAATATCAACTCAAGACTTTTTTTTAATCTTGCAACAGAAATGAAGGTCAATTGTAAATTAAGATCCACCCAAGCAAGAGCAATATAAGAATTATTTGATTGCAGCTAAAAAAAGGCCATCCTAGTTTTCCTGTGACATTATTTGAGTCCTATCTGTAACTAAAATCCGCCTTATCTGATCCAGAAATTTTGTCCCCACATACATATCTCAAGATGTCTAGTTGCAGTAAGCAAGCAAATTACATAATTCTATTTTACAAGAAAAAATGACTTTCTTATATTCCAGAGAATTATTCTTTGAAACAGGGTATTTGAACATACTTTTAACTACCTACTTGACTAGGTGTAATATTTGCACAGGTAATTAATTGAGTGTATTTTTACTACAGGCACACAGTCTGCTCAGCTATCACTTGGTTGGTTGTCAGAGAAATGTGGAAGGTCGTGGCACACCCACGCAGGCTTGCTAACACAAGGGAGGCTCCGCATCCAAAAACAGTGAATTGTTCTTCAGTTCCACAGCCACAGTTTCATCCAGATTTCTACACGAAAATATTTTGGCAGAAGGAGTTGACTCATTTTTATAAGGATAAATATTTTAGAAAAATGATATATTTAACTCAAGGTATACTTGATAATTTTCATCTCAACAAATGGCTCTGGGGCATTTGGATAGCTGCTTTAAAACAGACAAACATAAAAATCCTGGTCATTACCTCATATCATGTGTAAAAAATAACAAAAACATGATCTAGCAAATATGAGATCTATAAGATATATTTTAATAAATGTATGAGAAAATTACAGTGACTAATTACAAATTAGTCAAAGTTTTCTTCAATCAAACACAAACAGCATAGGATATAATAAAAATGGGCTTAATTAAAATTAAAAATACATTCTCGTCAAAATATAGTACTTAATAAATGGAAAGTCGGAATATAGTAAACATTTATAAAAACAAATATCTGACAAAGGGCACATATCCAAAACTGCAACAGAATTCTAGCGTAACACATGCCTGCTAAAAGTTGACAAAATGTTTGAACAAAGATTTTACTAAAGAAGACATAGGAATGATCACCAATCACAGAGCCAGAGACCCAGAGTGTGTACGGAATGTAGTCAGTCAGTATTTGTGGGCAGTGAGTGGCAGTAAAGATCAGCTAGGCATTTATCTGACTTGGACATGGTCTGAGAAGTTGGCTTCCCACAATTTGCACATCAGCTTCTTGTGGTCAGTTGAGAGCCAGCTTTATTTTGAAACAGAGTCTCATTAAATTGGTAAATGGCCCGGTCTGAGCTCCAAATTGCAATCCTCCTGCCTCAGCCTCCCAGATTACCAGGATTACAGGCATAAATCATAATATCAGGCTTTCTCAACAGCACGATGTCCACAATATACAAATGGATAAAGAAAATGCAGAATGTATATATAATGAAATACTATTGGGCTAATGAAAAAGGATAAATTCAAGACATCCTTAGAAAAATGCACACACCTGGAAAACGCAACGTTAAATGAAATAAATCAGACACACAAGCTTAAATAACTATGATACCTCTCGTTTGTCTAAGGCAAAGTACAAATAAAGAGAAAAATAAGCTATTGGTAGAAGGAAACAGGGAGATAAATCTTTTGCAAATGGGGAGGGTTTCGGGAGAATGAGGGTGAGGGGGGAGGGGAAGAGGAATTAAAAAGATTTAAAATGTTCCACTTGCATGTACCAATACTCACAATGAACGTGAACATTATGTTTCATAAAGTTGAACTAAGTATAACAATAAGAATGAAAATGGGGAAAGGAGATTTAGAGAAAGAAGAGAAGAAGGACGAAGGAAGGTGGGAGGGAAGGGGAAAGGGATCGAAAAAGAATCAAACTGTGTTAGGACACACCTCTGTTCTCTAAAATGGATGTGAATGTTATGTACTGCGTACATGTACTAATAAATACAAAAATCTTTAAAAATATGAATACGATTGAGTCATAGGCAATATATAAAGGATTCCGAAACATTCTTGTGGTAAACTGAGACTGCCATAGCCTGTCACATACAGTACATATTTTGAGATATCAAAATATATCAGTTTGTTTATTGATTTATTTATGGAAATATTACACTCATCTCCAAAATAGAAAGTAAATTTGAAGATAGTATAATCTTGGGCAAAGACCCCTGGGAGCTGATGGGAAATGAGGAAGGAAAATTTGAGAAATGAAATTATAAATGAAGGTAGAAATCGAGACAATGTAAACGCCAGTGAGTTGGAGTTCAAAACAAAATAGATTAGTTGGGCGTTTCCTTGCCTCTGTCAGTTTTTAACATTATAGACAACGGGAAAATAGTTAAAATTCCATGTGTCATTCAAATCCCACTATTTCCTTGATGGGAGACCCAATTCAATGATGACTTAGACTATTTGGTAAATTTTCATTAATTACAGGCAACTTCTATTATACATGTTCATCATTTAGACAAATGGCACAAACTCAAGGAAACCAAACAAAAATATTTTAAAACAAAGAAAATATTTAGTAGCAACATACAGCAGATAATGAAATTTTGAAAAAAAATAATAATCTGTTTTCTTAAATACAGAAATCTGTTAAGGAGACAGATTAAAAACAATTAAATTTGTAGAAAATGTACCTGGTTCACTTGGAGAGCACTGTTTGATCTCAGTTTTAATATTAAGAACTGAAAAACAAAAGTTACTGAAAACTTATTTCAGGTAACATGATCACTCTTGGTATTATCTGAATTTTTTAAGGATACTGAATAGTAGTCTTAGGAAATATATGCTTTATATTTTTTTGAAAGCTTACAGATATCCTATTAATTTCTTCACATCATTTTCTAAGCCAAGTTTTATTCTTTGACAATGTCCGAATTATCATTTTTCTTTATACTTTTTTTTTTCCCTGCAGCCTGTCAAAAAGGCTAGGCTTGTCCATGACCAAAAATAATTTTCTTCCATTGGGCATGGTTGTACATGCCTGTATTCCCAGAATTCTGGGAGGATGGAGGAGAATTCCAGGTTCACAAGTTCAAGTCCAGCCTGAGAAACATGGCAACTTTGAGAGACCCTGTCTCAAAAGAAATAATAATAATAATAAATTTTAAAAAACAGTTGGAGATGTAGTTTAGTGTGAGGGCCCTAGGTTCAATAACCAGTAGTGGGGAAAAACATCTTCCATTTCTTATTCTAATACTTTTTGAATTTTTAACACTCAAAATGTAGTATTCCACATTCAATTAAACTTTGTCTACAGTGCAAAGTAGGAGTGGAGATCATTTTTTTGTATCCTATAAGTACACCAAGTTGTTCCAATGGCATTTTTTAGAAGAAATTTTCTCTTTACAATTGGACATATTTCTTTAGAATGAACAGTATTATTTAATATTTCATGTTGACTCCTTAGTTGTTTTTCTACCTATAGCTATTTGTTTTGTGTTTTGGAGGTTGAATATTGCTCTAAAGTATGCATCATTACATACTGGTTAATCTTTAATGTCTACCAATTTGAGCTCATTCTCCTCAACTCTAATATAAATATTTTATAATACCAACTTTTGTGCTTTTATTTACAAAGATGTTAAACCATATATACAATATTATAAATCCCACCATCGCGTATTAATTTTGCTTCAAATGATAGTCATTCAGTTTCTTAAGGTGAAAGTTATCTTACATCTGTATGAATGTATTTAATATTGCTGACATTCTTCTTTCCTTTATATACATCTGCATTTCTAACCAGAATATTTCTCCCTGCAGCCTGTAGAGCTTCTTTTGCTATTTCTTGAAGTGCAGTTCAGCTTTACTTGATTAAAATGTCCTCATTTTGACATTATTTCCAAAGGATATTTTCAACAGATGCAGAATTCTAGCTAGGCCTTTGCCACCTTCTTCCAATTACTTCAAAGATATAAACAAATTATTTTCTGGTGATCATTCAATGGAAAACTTTACGTCTTCTCTCTTGTACTCATTGTTCCCTTTTCTCCAGCTGTTTTAAAAGTGTTTTTGCCTTTCTGTTATTATTACTTTTCAGAAAGTCATTGTTAATGTACCCGTGTGTGCTTTTTTTTTTGTTTGTTTCTTCTGTTTACAATTACTTTCTGCTTGAAATTCTTTATTCACATGGGATATTTTTTCTTTAAATTTGAAATTTGGCCATTACTTGTCTTACTTCCACTACTTCCTTCTGTGACATTTGTGACTAATTTCTTAGGATTTCTATTATCCTTTTTCAGATAATGTAGGCTTTGCTCCAATTTCTTCTATTCTTTATTTTGATTGCTACTCTTAAGATTACTAACATTTCTTCTGCAACTTTAAATTTGTTGTTAAGCCTTCCAATGAGTTTTCATTCCATTTATTATTTCAGTTCAGTTCTAAAAATTATTTTTTGAGTGTAATTTTTACTTTGGCATTATATTCATCT